>JAULBS010120723.1:514-14209 GCA_032355785.1 Symmetromphalus regularis | reverse complement strand
GCCTTGAAAAAATTGCATTTCGATACAAAATCGGCCGAAAATTGACAAAATATCTGAACATTTTCACACCAAACCATGCTATGTTTCTAACAGGATATTGTTCTTAGCATTACCTAAACTGCACATGTCAAGTTATGATGAATTTGGTGGTAAATACAAGTTAAAAAGACACAACGGGATTTCCCGTTCTGAAGTATGAACGTTGATTTTTTTATAGCGGGATTTCCCATTTCAAAGTCGCAAAAGGTTAAAGAATAAACAATTCCTCATTAAAGCTACTTTTTATTTGTAGAAAGGATTGTTTATATACCCTTTCCCAACGCCAAGACAGCATACATCACAGTCATTAATATAGCAGCTATGAGCCACTGAATGAAAGAAAAATGACACAATAGATATAATGAAATGGCAATCATGAACCACAGGATGGAACAAAAATACCCCAACAGATATAATGAACTGGCAGTCATAAACCACTGGATGGAACAACAAATAGCCGATTAAACATAATGAACTGGCAGTTATGAACCACTGGATGGAACAACAAATAACACAATAGATTTAATGAAATGGCTTCATCTGATGACATTCTGCACCTCGAGTGTACGTTCTATCAGTAAACTAAGACTGAAAATGTGTGATGTACAAACTATATGACTTTTGCCTTAAAAGTGAAAGGAAAGTGTATCACAAAAACACTATATAGTATTTCCGAACAGAATGTCAAACTGGAATCTGACACTTGTATTTAAACTCATGCACACAATGGAACCGAAGAAGAAAACCGCCGAGATCTTTATCTCCCGTCAAAGGTGTTATTAAGGAAAGGAGAAAGAAATATGAAAAGGCTTGACATGAGATATGAAGCGGGGAGATAACTCTGTGTGCAGTGTGTCAAACTAAGGAACTGCATGACGTCTAACCACAAATGATAAGGCTGTCAGCTCTATGAATGGCAAACTCCATGGGAGGCAAACAGGGGAAAGAACCTACTATGAATGGCACTGATTAAATTAAAACTAGAAAAGGAAAGGTCTTCAACTTAATGCAAAGAAAAACTTCACTAGATTATAGAGAAAAATAAACAAAATCTAAATAAAAAATAAAACTATCAACAGGTTTAAAATGGTAGCTCTTCACATGATAAAGAGCTATTACAACAAAACAAAAATCTACAGATAATGGTGTCAGAGGCTGAACTTTACTGAAAAACATATTTAAAGTAGACCTCCAACAGGTATTGGTAATAATAATAATAATAATAATAATAACAATACAATAACTGTAATAATAATAATAACTATAATAACAATAATTATAATAATAATAACAATTATAATAATAATAATAACAACACAAGAATAATAATATTTAAAAAATAATGTGACTTAATATGCCATTTTTTAAACAATTTTTTTCATGAGGAAGTGTGTACACACTGTTTGTATTACCCCCTTCCCAAGCTTACAGAACATAAAATCAAAATATTTATGATACCATATGTTCATTAAAAATAGCACATCCTGCTTAACCATCTTATCATAACAAAATTATGAATAATAATATTACTTTTAATTGGGAGGAAGCTGGAGGAGCTCAGCCCCCATCCGCCCCCAAACCCCTTTCACTAATTTGTAACGCAAGCTCATTTGTGTATCTAATATTTCAGTTATTTGTAAAAAAAGGAAGCAATCCTCGGTGGCCCTGCAGTAGAATATTGGAATCTCAAGCTGATGACAATGGTTCAAAACCCTTTGGAGGCAGGCTCACACTTGACTACGTGTAAAAATAACCAAATGTTTGACATTAAATAGACAATGATTAATAAATCAATGTGCTCTAGTGGTGTCGTTAAAAAAACAAAAAATCTGTAATTTGGTAAACAGAACTCCCCTCTCCCTCGATCAACCCCCAAATCTGTTGCTGATTTACTGAAGCTCGTCTAACACTGGAATGTAATGGTTGTATTTCAGCTGCTCAGTTTCACCTGTCAATCAACACGCAACTGACAGATAGGAGCCGCATAATCAGTACTAACCATGTTACAAAACAAAACCTGCGCTTAAAATAATTTTATACATAATGGAAAAAATGTTTCCAATTACTGTATCAATGTCAGCAAGAAAATGCAAAGAACAGAAAAACTCCCGACATTTATATGTGAAACTGACAAGAGTGTTTTATCTAGGTAAGTGAAATGTCAGTGCCAATGTAGTAACGCAGAGACTGTGTGAGCTGCAGCGCACTACGGGAACTACAAACAGGCAAATGAAGTAGATTCCTGGCTCAAAACGACAAGGCATGATAAGGGAACAGACGGGATAAATTGTTTTGTACCAAGAACATCTATACGAGCTATATGAAATGATCACATTTCCTGGCTTCCGCAGAGGCACAAAACAGGTGAATTAATACCATAAATCAGCAAATTAATATGACCAAGATATCCCAGGAGAAAATGCCAACAACTACATAGACGAGAATTGTTTGGTTATTTTATTTTATTACATTATTAAATTATACACACATGTACATGTATATACTTTTTGTTTTGTTTTGTTTAACGACACCACTAGATCACATTGATTTATTAATCATCAGCTATTGGATGTCAAACATCAGGTAAATTTGACATGTAGTCAAGTGTAACTCAGCCTTCAACAGATTTTGAACCACTGTCATTAGCATAAACATTTATACATACACATACATATATTATTTATTTTAGCTCATTGATTCATTAATCATCAGCTATTGGATGTCAAAAGTTTTGCAAATGTTTTGTGCACATAGTCAGGGCCCAAATTCTGAAAAGAGCTCTAGAAAATAGTTGTTACAGCATTTTTGGATAGATTATGGTATACAGTTGTTTCTATATGATTTTGACCTGCTGAATCCGAAAATGCTGTATGCCAAGCTGGATTTTGAGTTTTTAACCCTTTAAAAGCCAGAAAACAAAATGGCCACCAATTTTTCTACAACCTATCATTATTTCTCATCTAATTGAGATATAATTATAATCTAAAGCTTTTTTCTGACATTTTCACTATCCAGCAATCCAATGAGGTCAAAATGAAGTTTGTAGGATAAAGCCTTCAAGGTCATATAAGAAAGGTCAAGGTCAAAATGCCTTAACAAGTCCAAATTCCTGAAAATGGGCCCTGACTAACATAATCATCACTTGAAACCCAATAAATATTTCCATTACAGCAAAGGATATAGACTTTCCCATAGACAGTACAGCACATATCATTGCTTTTGCTATAACAAGTATGGGGCACTGGTTGGAATGGGGAAAAAAACAAAAAGAGAATAGAGTCCAGTGTGAGGGTTTGATCCTGTGACCAAAACACATCAAGGTAAACACTCTACCGAATGATCTACATGTACATCCCACAATCAGCAAAAAATTTACAGTAGTAAAATTTGATTAAACAAATGTTTATTAAACTTGTTCCTATTATCAGATAAGGGATAGTTTCATTTTTCCAATAGAAGCCACATCAAAATTATCCGTCTTTAGAATGATGAACAGACAGAGGGGTCTCGATGGATATTTTCAAATTTTTTCTTTAATTTTTCACATAAGACTGCATTGCCATATCTTCTTTGTTAATTGGAAGTGAAACTCAATATTTAATATGTCACGAGGAATAAGACTTTACCTAAATATACCGAAACTAAATGCTATTGATGATAAGATTTACTTAAATACCAAATAAAGATATACTTATACTCTAAAATAACAATAAAGATAAGATGTACTTATTCATTAAAATAGAAACAAATCTTCAAATTTATCCGTAGTTATTGAAATGAAATCATGTGGAACAGACCGAAGTACTGACAAGCGCTATTCTGTGTCATCCAAGGCGGGGAAGACAATTATAGTATTTTCTACACAACTGTTAACATTCTATTACTATTGTTCAGTGTATTAGCTATTCTATAACCTCAATATTAACTACTCCCACAAATGCAAAAAGTAGGCTATGTGGGTGAAATCCGGCTGGGTGTGTGCACACCCACATTTTGATTCAAAAGCATTTTTTTCACTTTTCATATTTTTTTCTATGCCATATTTTTGGGAATTTTTTTCCAACTAGTATGAAATGGGTTGCATAGTAAACAGTACATGTACTGTATAACACTAACAATGGGTTATATAGTAAACAGTAGTACATAAAACTGATAAAGACTTCGGTTCTTCATTGCTTGACAATAAACCGTTTTGACAAGCATAGTTTTCATGACTAACCAAACTAACATGGAAGGCAGCAATGATAATAGATACCACATGCACACAAGCAATGCTACTGCACAATATGTATTAGAGTTATCTCCCTTCAACCATGGTTTTTATCTGCCATGATAGCTCCGAATGTTGGTCTATTGAGGCCAATCCAATAAACACATTGTTACAGTTTGTTATAAATATGTGCCTACAATAAATTACTAACTGTTATAAAAATAAATTCACAAATGTATAAATATTTGTCTAGGTACGACATAACAATGCTTAACAAAGTGTGTTTTAAAGCTTCTGGAAAATATTAGACACCTTTAATGCAACGTTTTTAGGTTCTACATTCATTAAGTTCACAATAATTTAACAGATTGGACGAGAAAATAAAATGTAGTCAACAAAAACAAACACACATACACACACAAAAAAGAAAAGAAAAGATGAAAAATCAATACTAGAATTACTGTTGCCATGCTGATATATATGATTACAAACATTTAATGCATGTATTTTATTTTATTTTTAAACAAATAAATTAAAAACGCATTACTTTTTTAGCATGTTTCAGCAAATTATTGGCCAAGTTTATAAATACACACCTCATAAATATTTAAAAAGCCGTAAAATCTTAATACTCATTTATTATTTTCAACCAAGTCAAATAATGATAGATGTTTAGCAATAATGATTAGTGTAACAAAGACTCAAAATCATAAAACAGATTTTTAATGTATATATGCATTAGGGAACCTCAAAATGTTAATATTTTGTTAAGACCAACTGAAAATAATGTCGACAGTGGCAGATCCAGAAAATCCATTTATGGGGCCTCCAATAATATGATGCCAATTAAAAAAAATAAACAAACTAATACTACTACTAATTTTTTTTAATGTTATTAAAATCGCTAAATTGAGGTGGGGCCCAGATCCCAAGATCTGCCACTGGTCCATTTTAGAAGTTGTGATATGTTAATTAATATACATTATAATTATGACTACACAATCGTCAGAATGATAAGATCCATTTTGTTATGACTACACATATTTATGAAGCCTCAAAATAATAATGCCCAAGGAAGTTTTAAAATCCTAAACACATACTCTGTTATGACTAAGTGAGCCTGTAAAAGATAAAGCACATTGCGCTGTGACTTAAAAGACGACACCAAACGATAAGGCACATTTTGTTAAGTAAGTGAGCATTCAAACCAAACAAAAGTGTGCGCGGCTGCACAATTCCTGTGCGAGTAAGAAGTGAAAAACTTTCCTCGGAGGCAATCAACTCAACACTGTGCATACTTCTTTGAAAGCGAGGCGTAAATTGTCACCAAATATTTTTGAAGGGGGATAAAGTTTCGGCAGGTGACACCCAAGAAAATTAAAAGCTCTGGCCACTTTGTGATGTCTTTTGAAAATGTGCTCCGAATGCTCGGGCTTAAAGCTGCGGCGTAGAGTCAACAGACACTGTATTCTGTGTGTCATGCAACTAGCCAAGTGTTTAACAATGTGTTTGGACCATGCCAGAGTTCACTGGGTACAACTCGTTTCAGGTGAGGTATGCCAAGTCCCTGTGCGGTGGGACTCGATAGCAACCTGCAGTCTTACAAACTACTCATAGCAAACATAAAGAATGGTAATTAAAAATAAAATTATATAACTGTTTTCACAGATTATCAGGGTCAGACATTCAATGTGTTAGATAAAAAAGGGAAGATGTGTGTGTTCAGTGCTGTGGCCAGAAAACAGACGAGGCAAATCTGAAGAGGGCCCCACTGTATGTCCAAATAAAACTTCTTTAAAGTAGATTCTTACAGTTTTATAAGCATGGTCAGAAAAAACAGATGAGGCAGTTGCCTCGTCTGCCTCAATACTGGCTACAGCACTGGTAAGAAAGGGAAGATGGGTTTGTGTGTAGTATGTTTTTATTATATAACTATACTCAACCAAAAAAGAAAGAATGCAAGTTGAAATATTTAAAAAAACAATTATTGTGCTATTTTACCATAATAAAAAACCACTGTGCATACGCAACATGTGCTATTACTGCAAACAAACGCCTCCTCCTAAATGGTGTGGTTATTTAATTCCAGAATTTCTGCCATGATTGTCAGCTGGTTTATGAAATAAATGACTACTGATTACATGCATACTTTCTTTTTTGGTTGAGTATATTTTTGCAATTTACCTGGGTCAGGGATTCTGTGTGCTAGATTTGAAAGGGAAGACGTGTGTGTATATATAGTGGTGTTTTTATTCCCCCTTTCCCATGTTTAATTTATGTTATAAATGCAAGTTCATTTTTAGTGGGGCAACAGGGTTTGAGCCCACGACCCTGGACTCGCTCGATCCAGAAAACATTGTAAAAGTGACCTGCGCCTTATCCGCTTTGACCACAGTTCTCTCCACCAGATAATCAAAATTTAAAACTTGTACAGAATTAACTAAAGATCGTCGATTATGAAATTGGAATGTTACGAATTCTAACAAAATGAAGCAAATTGATGTGTATTGATAACAAGAGGCTTAAAACGTACCCTTTTGGAGGAATTTAACACAGAAGATTCAAAATGTCAATTTACTGTCGGTAAATGTTGATTATGAAAATTTCAAGATTACTTTGTTTTTTTGTTCAAGTTTAGGAAATATTAACCCTGACCCTAACCCTAACTTCATAGTTTATACCAAAAAAAAAAGTTCTTTAAAAAATAGTTGGGAAATGGGTGAACGGGGGTTGAACTTTTTCCTTTATTATATAACTATATTTTCAGTGTATCTGAATCAGAGATTCTATATTACACAACAAAGGGAAGATCATTACGTGTGTTGTTATTCATATTATTTTAAAACCTTTTCATGACACTAAACATAACTGCTGTGTCACTAAATCGGACCCTTTAACAAAGGTATGACAATCAGTTGATCAGATACATGTAGGCTTTCCGTATGAAATGCATCACTGGGTTTGGGCGTACACCTGGTGACAATAACCCCATTTAAACTGCAGAACAATAACTTGTTTTACAATCACCGTCTTAAACAGGCTTTAATAGCCTTTTATGTACATTATTAACAATACAAATAAATCTAATAACCTTTTAATTCATCTTTTTTTTAAATATTGTACATAACAAAAAGGTATATCTTAAAAATGATTAAAAAAAAATGAAAAGAATAATTTAATGGTTTTTTTCCCCATATTTATTAAAGAAAGAAAATGAATAGAATAGTATAAAAAAATTTAATGTTTTTAAATTATTTTTTTTTTTAGGTTTTATTACTTTTTTTAGTTTTTTTATTTAGATTAAAAAAAAATTGTCTCACTGTTTACAAGATTAAAAAACAAATTCTAGGTTTTTTGGTTTAAAAAAGGTTTTGTCTTATTAACTTTTGTATAAATGTATAGCATTAATTTCTGTTTCGATTTGAAAGTTATTCATAATGAACTTTTGATTCCTAACAAAAGCATTTTAATTTGTGTTTTTATTAACTGATATGTTACATACCCCAACACAGCTTAAAAACATAAAATTATCACCATCTTACTAGAAAATGCAGTAAAAAAACTGAAGAAAAAAAACGCGAAGATTTTTCATGTCTAGATACTAATGACTTAAAAAAATAACCACCTCTTTTGACTTAATATTAGGTTTTTTACTGATCATTCCTTTTATGTTTGAAGATAAATGTAATTTACAGTGACTGTTTTAATGGCTGTCTATATGAATCTTACAAGTAGATAGCACTTTCATCATAAATATCGGAACATTTATTTTATCACCAGTGCAGTTATGACAAATTTAGAGTCACTCAGTCTTATGATAAAATTTTCGCCTGCTGTGTTCACAACAATCTTATTACAAGCTGCACTGGCCCCAGAATCATAGCTCTCAAACTCATGGCTGGTAAGTACTGGGATCAAATCTCAGTGGAGGCATGAGATTTGTAATCTCGATACTGACTCCAACCCAGAGTGAGTCTTTCACAATGCTCAGTGGATAGGTACATGTCTATGCCATTTGCACCGACCAGTGGTCCACAATTAGTTTATCAAAGGCCATGGTATATGTGGAAAAGTACATACAAATTTCTTGCTGCTAATCAAAAAGAGTAGCCTATGTGGCAGTAGTGGAGTTCCTCTAAAGACCAAGAGTCACAAAAAAAGTAAAGTTTGTTTTATTTAACCATGCCTCTAGAACACATTGATTTATATTTTATCATCGGTTATTGGATGTCAATCATGTGGTCATTCTGACACATGTATTTAGAGGAAACCCGCTGCTGCCACATATGCTACTCTTTCCAATAAGCAGCAAGGGGTCTTTTATATGCACTGTCCCACAGACAGGACAGAACATACCATGGTCTTTGATGAACCAATTGTTGACCCTTGGTTGGAACGGAAAATAGTCCAAACTGCATATGGGTCCACTGAGAAGGATCGATCCCACGATTGAACAGTTCACAGGCGGACACTCTACCATTTGAGCTACATCCTGCTCCAAGAGTCAGAAAATACCAAATGTCTGACACCTAACAGCCACTGAATAAACAATGTCCTGGGTGTCTTTAGACAAACAATCCTTTACTTCCCTTATTACAAGAAACACATTTTGCTCTACAAATTAATACATAAATTTACTTCAAGTTAGCATTCAATAAAGCTGGCAACCATAATTAAAAAACTGGATACTTCTTAACAACGAAATAAACTTTATTAAATGATGACATCTTAAACATAATTTGGAAAATGGCTGCCACTGATGTTGCAGAGCAAATTGTGAATGCCTCCAAACTGTAAAATGTTTTCTCTGTGCCAAGTTTCAAGCTTTTATTAAATAAATACCAGATATATTCACATATCTTCTGAACCAGGAGAAAAAACAAAACAAAAAAACCTAAAAAACATATCCCCCTCCCCCCCAAAATACCCCCCCAACCAAAATAAACACAAATAAACAAAAAGCAATAATAAAAATTTGAAGAGTCTAAGATTAAACTCCCAACCTCTTGTACACCAAACCGACAAAGAAGACATATTTGTTTTAAAATGCAGCCGACAATACCACAGAATAATGTTAACAAACTAATGACAACTCCACCTGCAGTGTTAGCAATAAATTATGCAGCAGTCTGCTGGAATATCAACAGTGCTGACACGATAATTGCCTCAAATTACCTCTCATCTGACAAAGCAAATGTTTTCACTTCGTCAGACCGAAAACATCAAGCAGGAATTTATACCATTTGTTGCTTATTTCTTACAACAGGTTCATAACTTCCAGTGCAAACCAATGAGCAACAGTTTTATTAAATTTGCTAATGAAAAGAAAAGAAAAAAAGAAAAGAAAAAAAGATCTACAACACTGGTTCCAAAATATCTACAATATAAAAAAAAGAGGTTGTTGGTTTGATTGATAAGCAGTAATAAGGCCAGAGTTTTTTATTTTTAGTTTCACAAACATTGGCCCACAAAAATAGGGTAGGAGGGAGGAAAAAAAAAAAATTACAAAATGTCTTGTAAAGGAAAATAAAATTTGGTATAAAATGAATTTTACCAGTTTTTCTGATTTAACTGGTCATATGCCTGCATATTTCTATATTCACCTCCTATGAAAAGAAATTATTCAACTTTAAAATGTAAATTTAATGTTTTTGTTATTAAAATTATTCCCGATCGCTATTATGGGGATCGACCAATGGAGCAGGTTTTTTCTTTTCTTGCTTCCAGGACAATTGGCGGAAATAAAATAAATGTGAATTTTCATTTTTAATTTTATTTTAAATTTAGCAAAATGTAAGGTCGGCGGGTTCGTGAAATCAATAATAAAAAACTCTGACCCCATGCAATTTTGAGAGGTATGTTACAAATGTTGATGGAAATGCATCAAATCTGTTAATGGAGACTGTAAACAAATTGAGTTATTACAGGTGTACAGGCACAGAATCAACTCAATTATCAACAGGAGTGGGATGTAGATCAGATGGTAGAGTGTCTACCTGTGAACTGTTCGGTCGTGGGATCGATCCTTCTCAGTTGACCCATTTGCAGTTTGGATATTTTACGTTCCAACCAGTGATCTGCAACTGGTTCATCAAAGGCCATGGTAAGTGCTATCCCGTCTGTGGGATGGTGCATATAAAAGACCCCTTGCTGCTTATCAGATAGAGTAGCCTATGTTGTTGCAGTGGGTTTCCTCTAAATAAAAATTGGACATAAGCACAAAAATAAATACAACCAACCAACCTAATGGAAAAATGTGGTGGGGTTCCCCTGAAGAGCACATTGGTTTATTAATGATCAGCAACTGGATGTCAGACATTTGGTAATTATGATATATAGTTGGTATGAGATGGGTTCTGTGTGGATAAGTTCATATGCACGTGTTTAAAATATTTAGTTAATAGCTGCTAACCTTTATTTGGTCAGCAAGTACTAAATAAATATTTTAAACACATAGTTTACACTTTTTAGAATGGGATTTAGTTAAAAAAAAATATCGCTTTTTTTCCTGATTATTATAAATTAGTGTGTTGCCATGACAACTAAAATCTGCTACAATCTGTAAACTAATCTTGATCTAAGCTTTTCTTTCATACTGATTTTTTGTTATTGTTGTTCTTTATTTTGTTTTATAAACTGAAAGTTCTAACAAAATGAAGTGTTCAGTATACACTGTATGCACAAAAGTGGATTATAAGATATTTTGTTAAGCTTTTTGAAAATATTTAAACTTCTATAAAAAGATATTATTTTTCTATTTGTTTCGAACACTAATTTACTTCAATAAATAACATATTTATTTATTCAATGAAAGGAAACAAAATTTGGCTATTTATCCTAACTCAATTACAATGTTAGAAAAGATTAAACCTTCAGGAGTTCCCTCCCTTCCTTAGTCGCTTTTAAAATATATTCAATATTCAGAATAAAAATAAATTTAAATACTAATAATTGTTTTTCAAAGTACTGAAACAAACAGAATCTACATACCACCGGCCCCAGTGGCCTAGTGGTTAAGCGATCGGACTCATGTCTGGTAGGTACTGGGATCAAATCGTAGTGGAGTCACAAAATTTTTAATCTCAATACCGTCTACAACCCAGAGTGCTTGCTCTATAAGGCTCATTGGATAGATGTATATACTACTGGCACCGACCAGTGGTCCACAAATGGTTTGTCAAAAGCCATGGTATGTGCTGTTCTGTCTGTGGTGGAAAACACATTAAAGTTCCCTTGCTGCTAATAGTAACCTATGTGGCAGCAGAAAGTTACCTCTAAAGATCAGGAATCGCAAAACATTACGTGTCACCAATTTGGTGAAAAGCCATGGTATGTGCTGTCCTGTCTATGGGAAAATACATATAAAAGATCCCTTGCTGCTAATAGTAACTTATGTGGCAGTTGCAGGTTTCCTTTATAGCCCATGAGTCACAAAATATCATATGTCTGAACAATAGCTGCTGAATAAACAATGTGCTAGATCGTCATTCGACAATTCTTTCTTTCCAGTCAGCATACCACAAATATATTTCTTCATTGAAATCAAATTGAACATTCCTTTTCTTAATTTAAAATGGAATTAAACACTGGAAGAAATTCTAAGATATTTTCAAAATGACCGTCTGCTGCCACATGCTTGTTATTTATTTAAAATGTTGAAATAACAGTCTCTGGATCTAATATAAATATGAGCAATGCCAAGAAATGTCTAAGAAACGGAATGCACATGCATGTAGACTATGTATGTATGTAGAAAAAACAAGTTATCTCAAATATCTGGCATATTTCAAATGAAGTATAAAATTAACTATTCAGTCTTTCACAGGACATTGTTCTTTCAAAACCAGCATGTCAGTATTCAGCTGTTCTGTTGGAAAAAGTGTAAGTGTATATAAAGTGTATATAAAGTGTATGTAAAGTGTATGTAAAGTGTATGTAAAGTGTATATAGTATATATAAAGTGTATGTAAAGCTACTGATGTTAGAAAATACTAAAATAAAAATAAGAATGAAAATAAATAAAAATAAAAATTAAATAAATAAAATAAAAAAGCCCATGAAAAAAGAATAAGTAATGTGGTGGAAAGTGAATTTATTTCATGCATTAATGTCACAAAACTGAAATATGCAAGATAAGCTATTTATTTTATAAAATTAAGACTAATTTATAGAATGTTCAGTGCGGCACTTCATGGCAATTGGTAAATTCCTAAGCAAGCATTCGTTTTAGTTAACTTTCTGACTATGGAACACATACATGTAGCTTACTGGTATTATTTTATCAGAACATTATTTTAAAACAAAAAGTCTTTGTCGTAAAACCATTTACTTCCATAAAAATAACACAAAAAATTAAAAGATTATTTGGCTAATACTTGATGTTTAGTCTATATATATTACAGAGTCACTCTTTTGTAAGCTGTTTATCTAATAGGACAGCATATACCATAGGTTTTGTAAGCTGTTTATCTAATAGGATAGCATATACCATAGGTTTTGTAAGCTGTTTATCTAATAGGACAGCATATACCATAGGTTTTGTAAGCTGTTTATCTAATAGGACAGCATATACCATAGGTTTTGGAATGAGAAATGGCTCAGTAATGCACTTTTGTTATTGATATGATGAACACAGAACAGTCGGAACAAAAAAAAAAGCAAATGTTTACAATGCAGCAGCAATTCCACGGCAGTCTCAAGTATACATGCAGGGAGTGTAAATATGGGGAACATGGTAGGCATCACAAACAACATACTGTAAGTGATGGGAGGTAGTATTTGACAGTAATGCAATGTGTTTACAGAATCCTGGCACTGACTAATTAACATATTACGTTACCCAGGTGATCAACTGAACTTCTGACTTATAATCAGCGACAACACACATAACCTTGAACCATTGAACGACATCTTTGTTTGTTACTTTTATTCGTGGTTAAATGTAACATGTACAAATGTATAGCTGCTTTTTGAGGGAGCCTCTGTGATCCAGCGGTAGAATGTCGCCACTAAAACATACCAGTGGATGAAAAGGTAAATAAATTTTATGTACAAACAAGGTATATATTTAGAATGTGTATGATTAACAACCCTCCAAAAAGTAAAGTTTGTTTCATTTAATGACATTGATTTTTATCTTATTATCGGCTATTGGGTGTCAATCATATGGTCATCCTGACATTTATTTAGAGGAAACCCTGCTGCCACATAGGCTACTCTTTCCGATAAGCAGCAAGAAGTCTTTTATATGCACATACCATGGCCTTTGATGAACCACTGGCTGGAATGGAAAATAGCCCAAACTGCAGATGGGTCAACTGAAAAGGACTGATCTGACAACCGACCAGTTCACAGTTGGACATTTGACTTTTTTCAGTGGGGGAAATGGTACTAATGCATATATCTTTTTTTGCTCTGTGCAGTGTATGCATGTACACATAATTGGG
>JAULBS010120712.1:0-14210 GCA_032355785.1 Symmetromphalus regularis | reverse complement strand
TATATGCACCGTCCCACAGACAGGACAGCACATACCATGGCATTTGATAAACCAGTTGTGGACCACTGGTTGGAACGAAAACATAAACACAAAAGTACTTAGTACATTGACATTAGATGAAATAGCATTAAATGCGCCCATTAGCAGTAGCACTCTTAATTGTCAAGTCCGTCGTATTCCAATAGCGTATTGAAAACATGTCTACAAAGTCGAAATATGTTTTGTTGTTATTGTTTAACGACACCATTATAACACAATGATTTATTAATTATCGGCTATTGGATGCCAAACATTGGACATTTATACATGTAATGGAGAGCTAGCCTCCGATGGGTTTTGAACCACTGTCTTTTGTTTGAGTGTCTTATGTCCTACCACTGAGGCCCCCTCCCCTCCCCCTCATACCCCATGTATGCATGACCAATGGTTCACAATTGGTTTATCAAAGGCCGTGGTATGCACTATCCTGTCTGTGGGAAAACGCTTATAAACGACCCCTTTCTGCTAATGGGAAACAGTAGCCTATGTGACGGTAGCGGGTTTCATCTAAAGACCATGAGTCATGTGGATACCTACCATATGTGAGACAGCCGCTGAATAAACAATGTGAATTGCCAACTCCAGGACAACCTACAGAAGACCACCTGGCCCGAATATCTGCCTCTGAGAGTTGTGCCAATCTGATGTAAATCGAAATAGAAAATGGCTGTCTCGAAAGATTGAACAATGTTATTCTGACATGTGGAACAGATCTCTCGAAACGTCACCAAAATCAATTATTTATAGATTATTTAAAAATGAACATCGATATGAACCTTATTTGAATAAACTGTCTTTAAAACATAGAATCATTTTTACTAGATTTAGATTATCTAACCATAGGCTCCCTATTGAAACTGGTAGATGGCTGAATATACCAAGAGATGAGCGTAGATGCGACATTTGTAATGAAGGTTATATTGGTGACGAATTAAAAATTTTATTTGAATGTAATGCTTTAAATGACCATAGATTGCAATATTTATATAACTATTACTATAGAAATCCAAGTATAATTAAACTGAATATACCTTGTAACAAAGAGAATATTTTTTTTTAAATTAAATTAAGTAAATAATATATACAAGAATGTAAATGTATGAATATCTGCGTGTGTATTATATGTATATTATATGTGTCTATGTATTACTGTATATTATGTTTCCCCACTTTAACTTTAAATTGCACTTTGCTCACATTTGTATTGAATTGTATTAATTTTTTAACCTCATGTACCATAGTATGGTCTGAGAGAATAGAAGAATAGAATAGAATAGAGAAAAGCTGTATGGGGACCTTGCAACCCTAAGAAGGACTGCTCCATTTGTTACACTATAAGTGTACTTTTAACAAGAACAATGACTGACATTCCAACAGTACTACACATGAAATTAGATTAATTAAGAGTATAGATTTTATACTATAAGCGCACGAGCAAGTATACTTTTAACAAGAACAATGACTGCCATTTCAATAGTACTACATATGAAATTAGATTAATTATGATTACACTGTATCTAAATGAGAAACGTTATGTACTAGGTGTGAAACGTGATGTACTAGGTGTGAAACGTAATGTAAATTATGTCAAACGTGATGTAGATGATGGGTGTTTTAATATAAATAAGACTAGAATTAAAGAGTTCGGGGAGGCTGGCCGAGAGGGAGACGGAGATGTAAGCCTGAAGCTTTGGCGAGTCCTCCATGCTGCTGAAGGAGGAAAGATGGGCCATGAGGGCCGGTGCTAGTATCTATTAGTAATAATTCTGTCTCCGCCGCGTGGCCGGTTGTCACTTATTTTAATGTAACCACTATACGATCATAAGTATAATAAAATTCTCTGTCAACAAACGGGTCGTGTTGTTGTGTTACAGATTTGTGAGAGAAGCTGGTCTAATGCATAATAGATTACAAATGTTTAATAGAGGAAGAGGAAAAAGGAAGCTGCGGTGTCATTAAAGAACACAATCCTTTCATTTCCCCAAGTTATGTATTTCATCATACACCACCTGACTGATGACTCAAATCCTTAAAGTAATCTTTAGTGTGTTTATATGGTAAGAATCTGCCTACACCTGTAACACCTGTTGTCACTCAAATTGTTGTTTATGGAGACACTAATTACAGCTATCAAACTTTACATGTTTCTCCATGTTCAATTCGGTCATTAAATATGCCGCCCAGATATTTATTTTCACCGCTTAACACGTAATACACTATCAAACAGAATACCAGTGCATTCTTCACAATTTTTTTTTCTTCTGACGAAATAATGTATGACTTATACCAAAGGTTTTCACACCTAAAAACTATCTGATTAAAAAGTATACTCGGATGTCGTTAAATCTCCATTCCTTTTATATCATGCTATAATGCTTGGCCGTCACATTAATTCGGTTTATTAATGGTTTCCAATTTCCATATCGTGGGTGTAGTTTTCGGCGTGCTTTGTATAACTGGCGGTAAGGAGAACGTTTAAACTTATAGCGGTTGACAGGTAGACAGCGTAGGTTGTGACCAGAGCCCTCTACAGGTGAGTTACAACAATAATACACTCGAGTTGTCGGCCCTAATTTATTACCGCCAGTCTTTGAAGTGACAGCTAAATGGGTGGTTGGGTACAATCCATCAAGAACGAGTGACACCGGACCACTTTATTTACGCTTAAACATATTTTAAGCAAATAACCCTGATTGAAATAAATCTTTTTTCCTTGCTTTTGCGTTGACTGAATTCATTAGGTGAGGCTTGGGGTACATTCCTATACAGCACGGTTAGTGAATGTGATGTTCCTGCGACCTCAGTGGGCGTCCAATGTCAGGAAGTTGTGGTTTGAAATAATGA
This sequence comes from Symmetromphalus regularis, assembly GCA_032355785.1. NCBI lineage: Eukaryota > Metazoa > Mollusca > Gastropoda > Neomphalida > Neomphalidae > Symmetromphalus > Symmetromphalus regularis. Next base: position 11,327 of record JAULBS010120712.1, on the reverse strand, counting down.
GTCCCCAGAACAACAGTGTGGGGTTATGTGCTCTATCGTGGTATCGTAACTCTTACAGTTTGTGGTTTTATGTTAGCGGATAATAAGTTCTTCAAACACAATACACGTGGGCGTTAAGATTAAAAAATGGTCTGATGTTGAAATTATAAAGGAAAGTATTGTTTGTTTAAAGTAAAGTTTATTTTATTTAACGCCTCCAGAGGACATTGATGTTTATCTTATCATTGGCTATTAGACGTCGATCATAAAAAAAGTAAAGTCTGTTTTATTTAACGACGCCTCTAGGGCACATTCATTTTTATCTTATCATCGGCTATTGGACATCAAACATATTGTCATTCTGACATATTTCTTTAGATGAAACCCGCTGCCGCAACCTAGTCTACTCATTCCGATAAACAGCAAGTGGTATTTTATCAGCACTTTCCCACAGACAGGGCAGCACATACCACGGTCTTTGATGAACCAGTTGTGGATGACTTGTTGGGACGGAAAATAGCCCAAACTGCAAATGGATCCACTGAGAAAGATCGATCAGTACTGTTTAACGACACCCTAGCACATTGTTTATATTAGCTGCCTTTAGTTGATAGACAACTGTTTGCGACTCATGGTATTTAGAAGAAACCTGATATCGCCAGATTGGTTATTCGTTCCAATCAGCAACAAGTGATATTTTATATACGCTTCCCCACAGACTTGACAGTATATACCACGGACTTTGATAAACCAGCTGTGGATCACTGGTCGGTGCAAGTGGCGGAAGCCTACCAATTGATCCTTGCGGAACACTCACTGGGTTGGAGCTGGTATAGAGATAAAAACGAATACCATGCCTCGACTGAGATTTGATCCTGGTACTTACAAACCGTGAGTCCGACATCTTATCCATTGCATCATCGGGGCCGGATAGGGTTAGCGAATATCAAGTTCTTCTGACTCAAGTGGGCGTTCAAAATTTTTAAATAAGATTTCAGACTGAAAGAATAAGTCTTCAAAATTATGAAACTCTGGTTATTTATTTAGCTAACTAATGAGATGTTAGGAACTTTATTTTAAATTATTCATTTTTTAAAGATTAAAATTATATTTGCTTCGTACTGTTTCAGTTCATTTGTCATATTTATAGAAATGACATTTTGAAATATTATATGAAATTATTTAATGAAACGTCTATCTTCCTGAAAAATATCGCACATACACAACAAAGGAAATAATTTCAGTGAATGGCATTGCACAATATCAAGTGTAAGAAAAATACCTTCTCAAAGGAAACATAGATCTCTGAAAACAGATAAACATGTCAATATTCTTTACTATAAATCATAGTTTCATTCCAGATGATTGCGTACAAATTACTTTTGTTAATCTTACGTTGTTATTCATTGCCTCGACAACAACAAAAATAAAATAATAAAATACAATAAAAAATACTCAGACTAGGTTATCTCGACCGTCACTACATTCACACCATATGACCTAAATTCATCTACACTCAGTTTTAAAATAGTTTGTCTAAACAAATCCTAAAATTAATTAAAGAGTTGATAATTTCGCCAGAATTCTTCAGTATGAACTGAAATTAATATATAGAGAATTTAACATTTTAACATTCCAATATTGTTTATTTGTGTCTTACACGGTGTTTGTGATGTATGGTCTTCAGTTGAAACCCGTTACCCCCACATAAGCTATAAGTTTGGATTAGCAGCAAGTAATCTTATATATTAGCTTTTCCACATATAGGACCACACATACCATGACTTTTGATAAACCAGTGGATCTCAGATTGAAATCAGAAATGACTCGAATGGATCCGCCTTTATATGTTTTAACGACACCTCTAGAACACATTGTAAATGGATCCGCTTATGCGAATCGATCCGACTACTCGTAGCATCTCAGGCGAAAGCATTATAATCCATTCCGTAATCCCTGTAACAAAAAAAAATTAAATATAAAAGCTCTTTTTTTAATTAATCAAATTGTCACACATGTGGCAATTACCTTTTTGCATTTCATACAGGTATCGACGTCCCTTGAAATGGACACCTAACCTGGCTCGACAGATTGCAACAGATTAGCGACATTCGAACCATGTGCGACCGTCAAACAGCAATAACGCTCTATAGAAGACTCGTTCGATCATGTGACAGTTAATTGCTGCGTGGATACCCGCGGTGACAACTGTTTCGGGCGATAATGTAAGTCGACACCTCGAGATTTGCCATCACAAGAGAACATTTAATCTGCTGTCAATCATTTCCTTTCAGGTTTTGACAGTGCTTAATGTGTAGCTAGATATATGACAAAGGCAGATGAGAGCGGTGCTCTCGTGGGTCACCTTCTCAATGCTACGACCACGGGAGGTTGACTGGTATTGTTCTTGTAACAAGAAAAACGCGGTTCACATGCCGTGCTTGGTAAACTGATAGGGGCTGACGGGTAATAACAAGTCGGAAGTCTTCGGATATGTTCGTAACGTAAATTAACATACGATTATTGCCGATTTGACTTCTGTATTTGTAAGATAATTTTTATTTTATATTTTATTTTATTATTACACCTGGTATCATGACTTTTCAGTTAATTATGAGCATAAGCGTACGAGATGAGAGAGGGGGTAGGTAGGCAATTGCCCTCTTTATTTTCTCCTAAATCAGCCAATTTATTACAACTGAACCTGTATTAAGATGTTACATTGTGTTACTCTCTTGATTGGCTATTTAAGACAGGCTTTCATTGAACAACAAAAAGGGGAAAACACCTGCAGTTAACCATCTCTTTAACTTTTCTTGTGCAGAGATACAGTTTTATAAACGGTAACGTTTTGTCATCTGATTTCACTAAGAAATAAAAGGATTAGAGAGAGAGAGAGAGAGAGACAGAGACAGAGACAGATAGAGGGGGAGAGAGAGCACGGGGCAGGCAGCTAACAAATACTAGTGGAAAATATGTAAGCTTGAATTACGAGAGAGACAGACAGAGAGAGAGACAAAGAGATAGACAGACAGAGAGAGATAGGGAGACAGAGAGAGAGAGAGAGAGAGAGAGAGGGAGAGATACAGAGAGAGAGATAGAGAGAGAGAGAGAGAGAGATACTGTGCTCTTCACTGTTATAAGACAACAGATAACTATCTACTGTAGAGAAACCTTGTCGATGTTGAAAAAGCCTCAATAAGACTTCTCACTGCTAGTCCCCGGAGGCAAGAAACATTTATGTTTCACTTGTTCTGACACAAAATGTGACATCTAGCATTTAACAGTTTCTTGCGGATGACAGGCCGTCCATTAAGATGCTTAAAACGTCCAGAATTAACCAGGCGGCCTGAAACAAATTACATCGCTTGTCGTGTGCTTGAAAGCAAAATACACCCTTTAAACGAGTCCCGTCGTCTGCGGCTGTCACATGGTGTCACTTGTTGTGAGTAAAATGCTAAAGCTGTCATTGCCTCAATGAAGGCCTTCTGGGGAACTTCGTCATTACGTTACTCTTTGGACAGCGCTCTTTCACTTCCCATCCGCATCAACGTACTTGATAAAAATGGGCAAAATAAATTTCCATATTCAAGTGATTATGTCACACTTTGTGGATGGAACTTCAAAAATCGTGGTGCAATAAAACATTTGATAATGTTAATACGCAGTTGTTCTTCTTCAGCGTTAAAATAACAATGTAAATATGTAAAAGATGTTTTGTGAATGCGATATATTTGACGAGAGACGTTTGGTATTTACTTAATGGGGTTTTCAAATGTCAGATGAATAATTTCTTTCTCATTTCTTTATTTGTGTGTCAGGAAGGGGGGCATTAGAGCGTCTGGTTGAGGAATTCAAATTTTGTAAAAAAAATAAAGTTGGTTTTATTTAACGACGACTCTAGATCACATTGATTTTAATCTTATCGTCGACTATTGGACGTCAATCATATGGTCATTCTGATATATTGATTTAGAGGAAACCCGTTGCCGCCCCGTAGGCTACTCTTTCCAATAAGCAGCAGTTCTTTTATATGCACTGTTCCAAAGACAGGACAGCACATATGACGACCTTTGATAAACCAGGTGTGGACCGCTGGTTGAAATGGAAAATAGCCCAAACTGCAAATGGGTCCACTGAGAAGGATCCGACGACCGACAGCTTCACAGGCGGACAAGTCTAATGTTGTGATGGTCAAGCTCGGATCGACCGACATCTAAAGTTGTGAACGTCTAAAAGGTTGTGAATTATGACCGATTTACGTTAACCTCTGGACAATGTTCCTTCATTGCATACGCGTTAAGTGAGCCTCAGTGGTCCAATGGTAGAACATGGGACTCTCTAGCTAAAGACAGTGGTTCAAACCCCGCCAGAGGCTGGTTGTCACAAATGTGTGAAATCCAGTAGCCGATGATTAATAAATTAATGTGCTCTAGTGGTGTCATTAAACAAAACAAATAAAATGCATACGCATTAAAGAGACAGTCTCATAGTTGTACAAGAAAGGTGGCAGTCATCCTATTGAAATGCATCGCATTTTCAAAACATGCACAGAACATATTACTATCAAAGCAATTTACAATATAAAAAAAAACATCGATAGGGAAATGCTTTAAAATGCAACAGACACGAATAGGTGGCAGTCCTCCTAATAATATTTATGTTGAAATATAGGGTATATCATCAATTAAATTAAAAACAAATTACTTTCTAATATTCTTAGAATGACGACAATTTGACGTTGGACTGTGTGTATCTTGGAGAATAAACTTCCCAGTACTGCTCCAATATATGAACAGCTTATTTGCAAAAGGGCTAACAGACCATTTAACTGTCTAAAAGAAAACGCCAGTTAACCGAATAGGATATAATTAGTAGCCCTTCAGTGATGAATGTATGCTGTTTTGAAACTCATTAGACTTGTCATGTTGAAGCAAGGATTAATCACTATTAGCGCATCAAACTCAGATTTGGCAAAAAATGAAGCTAAGCCCTTTTGCAATTGAGCTCTTAATATATATTTAAACGAGATTTCTTAAAATAGGCCTACGAACAACAAGCTTAGGTATTCTAAAAACGAACATCTTTTAATTCTTAGTCAAAACGGTTCATTTGACTTTGTTGGTCTACTTTGTCCAAACTTTCTTCTCTTCTCTCTCGTACTGAGATACGACTTTGATCGTTAGGATTGCATATATTTTTGTCAGACTAATTCCCTTAACGTTTTAGTATATTTCTTGAAATTTCGAAATTGCGTTTTGCACGACGACAATGATTGCTATCTCAGTTGAAATGTTTGCCAACTCACGGCGACATCCAATAAAGTGGTGCCCATCATTCATTCATACAAAGTACGGGTTTCGTCTTGTCAACAAGACCGATGGCTTTTTCGCCCCTGTTTGATCTTAAAATTCAAAAGTATGACACATCTGGTAATATGTCTCTAAATTGCTCTGTCTAACTCTACAACGGAGATAAATTTCATCCCACATTCCTAGTATTGGCTTGTCAAAACAAAATGATGAATCTTCAAATTGCCTTGTCAAGGACTTGTGATAGATTTTGTTGTTGCTGTTTCAGTAATGAAAGTCGTGCCAGAAGAAATAACCGAGCAGTCTGGATGACTAATGCCGGTGTAATGTGTTTGAGCCAGTTGCAATATTAGTTTCACCAACTCCTTCATCACTCTGTCTTGTAGTTTACACCAGCAGCCAAACGACGACGCCATGTGAAATATTGTCTCCAGTTAGATATGGGAATCGTGTATATATATTTACAAATGGCTGACATAATTTAGTACCAGCTATATCATGCCACTTCAGATGTAACCCCATCGTGACCTCGCCTCTCAGATTCTTTTACATATATTCGACTGAGATTGACAATCAATTTTTATTGTTTACAAATTATATTATCTTCAAAAGATTTCTTTTTAACATGTTTGGGGGGAGGATGGGGTGGGGAGGAGATAGGTTCGTGTACAGAGAAGAGGCTTAACAAGAATGTTCTAAATTCTACTCATTATTTGAGTTAGGACAATTTTTAATATGTATGGGCGGGATGTAGCTCAAGAGATTTCGCCTAAGGTGGGATTGGTCGTCGGATCGATCCTGTTGAGCGGACCCGTTTTGGCTATTTCTTGTTCCATCCAGTGGACCACAAGTGGTATAACAAAGGTCGTGGCATATACTGTCCAGTCTGTGAGAAAGCCCATATAAAATATTCCTAGCTGTTAATCGCAAAGAGTAGCTTATGCGATGGTAGTGGGTTTCCGCTGACGACAATAGTCGCAAATACAGTATATTTAAAACCTAATAACCATTAAATAAACAATACGCTGTGGTGTCATTAAACAAACAATCCTTTCCTTTTTCAAATTCGGAAAATGCAAGTGTTTACGTTTGTTTCTTTCTTTCCTTTTTACTTTCAATTTTTTTTCGTTTAGCTTGATAAAGGCAGCAAGCCTATAACATATGTAATTACGGTCCTTGTAGAATTAAGAGGTAATTGGGACTTGCGAAAATAACCTATTTTCCCATTTACATCAAACTATAGTCCTATTTTAACCATTGCTTTAAACTGTGGACTGGCTTTTGAATGTCGTAAATTTTAAATAACATTACTCATAATCTCAACGGTATTCCTAAAACTAATATCTGAAAGTCTTTTCTGTGTTGTTAGTGTTTTTATCTTGCTTTCTTTTCTTTATTTTTATTTTTAATTAATTTATTTAGTTTTTAAGATTGCGTCTGTACGTAAATGTTAATCTTCTTCTTTTTTTGGGGGGGTGTTTTTTTTTCTTTTTTTTTTCTTTTTTTTTTGTAGTCTTTAGCAATATGAGTCACATATGCCTATTTTAGCGTACCTATTAATATAACTTATTTGAGTTTCGTTTTTCTTTTTTTTACGCAGAGATACAATTTTGAGCACGTACATTTTTCATTGCAATTTGACATCAAAACCATATATATATATATATCACAAAAAGTTCGTCTTTAACAGCCGAATTAAACACAATCGCCAACTTATTGTATTCAAAATCATATATTAGCACAAGTGATAATCTAAGGAATACTCATACCAATCCGTGAAAACGAGGAGAGATTTCGATTATAAAGCCAAAAAAATATATGTATCCGAAAGGGATGGGGAGAAGGGTGTTCGAAACGGAACTTCTCTGAATACGAATATGCGTGTGTTAGATGGACTAGGTCATATTTTGTTTCTACGAGTCTGCTGACAAAAACGTATCTCTTTAATTAAAGACACCAGCTCTCTATGAAGTTTCTGATTATTAGAAACCGCACCATACTGCAGCTACAATTACTATATGACTTTTAAAATTACATACTAATTATAATGTTTAACCAAAATATCCATTTTGGAACATTTAAAGTGGGTTTTTAAAATTATGTTGGTGATTTTAGTAGCTCAAAATGCATTTTACTTGAAACAAAAATCGCACGTGCCTATGAATCAGAGTCGATGGGTTTAAGAGCACAAAATCTTTTTCACATTTTTAACCCCAAAATACGTCTCTTATTTAATTTAACCATTTGGAAACCAATTAGCATCTAATACAACTAAATATACATTAACTCACGCTTGATGATAAAAGTTTCGAATAGGTCAAACATGTTGATAAATAGGTCGAGACACGAGAAGACAGACTATTGACAAAACTATTTTGCGACCGTTTCCTCGATTTGATGCGCCTGTCATTTGTTACGACCTCGGCCATCCACGGTACTAGTTGAAACCTGGCAAACTTGCGAATTCAATCTAATTCTAATATACTTGGTTGTATCGTGACAAGCTCATTGTCACTAGACTTGACAAATTACCTTCAGAACGAATCAAATTTGCTGTAAATCAAGCTAGAATCTGTCGCAAATGTTCCCAGAGGTCGTAACATAGAATTTACCATTCAGAGTTGCCTCATCTATTTTATCCACTGCAGGAATCTCCAGTCATAAAATGAGCCCGCTTCCCCCGATTTATTACTGCTTGATTGCACGCACGTCCCATCTTTTTGATTTGACGAGAATCCAGACAGTTAATAAGACGGCAAAACCATAATGAAGGCTCCTGGGAACAAACCACTGTCATGTGCTCACTTGGAGTTATCTTCCCTTGATATTTCAAATGTCGGCTCGGCTTACTTTTGTTACAGTTTCTTAGACTAATCCCTTTGTACAATTCTAAATTTATTCAAACACACAGATTTTTGTTTTATTTAGTGTAGAAAATAATTAAAATATTTGTTTTATTTCTCTAGGGATTTAATTCTCGATAAATAATTAGAAATATGTAGGTGACGTTTTATTTATTTATTTATTGTTATTATTTTTAATTTGTTAAGTTTGTAGATTAATTCTTTGTTGAGGTGTTAACTCTATTATACATTATAATTATAATTAAGGCAAAGCAACCAGTCACGTTTGTATGAAAGACCTAGCTGCTAAGGCTGCCTTGAATTTGCCTCATGCCAATATAAGTATTCCATTTTCTGAATTTAAATTTGTGATTCACAGGTATATTTTGGCTAACTGGCAGGTTGTTTGGAACAAACTTCATTCTATAAAGCCGGAATCACTGTCTGGAACCCAATTGGTTCGATGAAATGGATTGATCCGACGATCAACCTCTGAACATCCGCTCAGTTATCCGCCACAAAGTACCAGTCATTTACCCGCCATAAAGTACCAGTCAGTTACCCGCCATAAAGTACCAGTCAGTTACCCGCCATATAGTACCAGTCAGTTACCCGCCATAAAGTACCAGTCAGTTACCCGCCATAAAGTACCAGTCAGTTACCCGCCATAAAGTACCAGTCAGTTAACCGCCATAAAGTGCCAGTCAATTACCCCCCATAAACACAATATAAAAAAAAAACGAAAAGAAAAAGCACTTTCATCATTCTCTTTCATTTCCCAAACCAGTCTATTTATCTAATCCTAGTGACATTTTAATAAGTAAACGTAATTCACAACAAAGCCATAGCAGTTTGCCTCTCTTTGATCGTAAATCACAAACCCAGACCAAAAACATTGCTTCTATAATTTGACATATATGCATATTGTTAAACTCAATTGTAACTAATCAACAGCAATTTTCGCAGGTCCAAATTGAAATAAATGACGAGATTTGCGAAACCATCGTGTTTACGCTACGGGGTCAACCAGGGAATCGTACAAGAAATCCTTTGATGTGACAGGCTAATAATTGTAGACAACATTTTAACTGCTTTCGCCCTACTGATATTGTCAAACTGCACATTTTTCTATACACGCTGTTATTGCGGATATATCCGTTGTACGATGTTATACCGAGGCATCTGCTGTTTATTATACCCCACTTCCGGCCTCGTTGTCATGGTTTCTTTTAGTGTAGCTGTATTCACCGACACACCTACGCTTTTCAGTTTTACATACAGACATTACATTTACATATTTAAAATAATACTGCTATAACATCATTATGACAATACATAGAAATCAATGACAAATAAAAGAATTTCATCTTATGAAGACTTGAACTACCGTTCATCGACACCGTGAACCATCTCTTTATCCTACTTCGCTAATCAAACAAGTTAGTAAAATGTAGATTAAAACTTCTAGTCAATCCTTCTTTTTATAATAACACAATTTACGGAAAATAACGGAATTTAACGATGTAATTAATTTCCATATTTTTCTGTATGTTACTATCTGGCACTTGCACGTGAAACAGAAGTATTTAGTAATTTACATGGGAGCGCTTGCATTCACACATTTCAGCTCTGTTGTGTTTACAAAACTTAAACTGTATTGCCGATTTAAAATAGTCTATTTTAATAACTTGACCGGAAGTGTGTGTATAAGTAAGTAATATCCACTTACTCGGTGTATCGGCGAATATCCTACTGTTTTGGTCGTGAGAACCTCCTCGGATGCACACGGCCAAAAATGTAGGCTATTCACCGATACACCTCGTAAAGTGTGGGTATAGCTATTACATATGTAGTATGCTTTGTTATTGCTTATACCTTAGGTTACATCTCTGTTGTTTAATTAAGTGTTTCGAGTACTGAATCACCTGCTGTTTAATATGTGTTTCAGTTACTTATGTACTAGATAGCTTGCTGTTTAATATGTTTCATCTTCACAACGTCAGTGTTCACACGAGTCTGTGGGACCCCTGACAAATAGTTCATAAAAACTCGGACCGAGAAAACTGTTTTTGATTAGATGCTTTGCACCATGAGAAGATCACAATTCGGCTTTCAATGCATCGGCCTTCACCTTTTCGATGTAAATAATGAATCAACAATGGAAAAAAACTAACGGAAATACAGCGGTTATCAGAAACATCAGTTTTAAAGGTAATACCAAAAATGCCAAATAATGAGTTGCCTTCTTTGTTATGGAATTGTTACCAAAGAAGAACAGGCACTTTATATTCAGTGATAGTTTCACTGTGAAAAAGCAACATCACAAAGTATTGAGGAATTTTCCACAAGAACATGGCTTATAAAACGAGAGATCTGATTGGATAATATTTTATGCATGATATCACCAAAATGTTTTGGTATAGATGGCGTAGTAAGCAGCCCGGGTTTTTATGAACTATATTTGTCAGGGGTCCCACGCAATCGAGTGATTCTATACGTTGTGAGGATGAATATGTTTCAGCTGTTTACGTAGTAGGTCACCTGCTGTTTAATATATGTGTCAGTCAATTAATTACTAGGTCACTTGCTGTTTTATATTCACCACATATTTCAGTTACTTACGTGCTCGGTCACTCACTGTTTAATGTGTTTCAAATGTTTTCGTAATAGGTCACCTGCTGTTTAATATACATGTTTCAATTACTTATGTACCTAAGTCGCTTGCTGTTTAATGTTTTTCAACTGTTTACATATTAGGTCACCTGCTGTTTAACATATTTTAAATTTATTTACTATATAATTTCTACGTTTCAATTGTTTATGTACTAGGTTACTTGCTGTTTAATGTATTTCAAATGTTTACAAACAAGGTCGGTCATCGGCTGTTTAATATACCTATGTCTTAGTTGCTTAGGAACTGCTATTTGTTATTAAAATGTTTATTTGCATGCATATAAATATTTTTAATGTGTATTAACCATAATGTGACCCCCGATAGCTGATGTTTACTTTTGTGCTAAGGAGGGACGGGGGAGGGGTGTTCGTTAAATAAATTAATTAAATGAATAAATAAATAAAATGTTTCAAACGTACTTGGCCATGTTTTATGTGTATGTTTTAAATGCCTACGTACAAAGCCACCTATTTACTCATGCATCTCCAATATTTGCGTACAGTAGCTTTTTTTTTTTGG
>JAULBS010120701.1:0-14211 GCA_032355785.1 Symmetromphalus regularis | reverse complement strand
AAAAAAAGTTCCTTTAAAGTATCTCCTCCTCCTACTCTCTTCCTTCCAACTCCTACTCTCAAATAAAATGAAAAGCCTGCCCTCCCATCCCCAAAACAAACAAACATCAACTATTGGGGTCTATTCCAGTAATATTGATACTTCATATTTGTTTAATGACCCATCCCCCCCCCCACCCCCCATCTCCAGAACAAACAAACATCAGCTACCAGGATCTATTTCAGTAATATTGATACTTCATATTTGTTTAATGACACCCCATCCCCCATCTTCAGAACAAACAAACATCAGCTATTGAGATCTATTTCAGTAATATTGATACTTCATATTTGTTTAATGACACCCAACCCCCCATCTCCAGAACAAACAAACAAACATCAGCTACTGAGATCTATTTCAGTAATATTGATACTTCATAGTTGTTTAATGACACCCAACCCCCCTCCCAGAACAAACAAACATCAGCTATTGGGGTCTATTCCAGTAATATTGATACTTCATATTTGTTTAATTCCCACATCCAGGTATTAATTATATTTTATATTAGCATCAAAAAATGTCATGGCCTTTGTTACATCAATTGTGGAACATGAAATAAGAGATGAAGCATTAGATACTGAATACAACAAGTGGTATTCTATACTACAAACCTTTGTGGAAAAATCACAGTGCTCTCCCCTGGCAATGAGAGCAATCCAGTCGGTTCTTAAAGATCCATTATTTGGGGGTGGATCAACTGGTACACAGGCATTGTGTGGATTTACATAAACCAAACGACCCTACAAAAAACAAAAAATAGTTGGATAAGGGTAGAAATTAAGAAATCATTTCACTCAAGGAAAAATATTAGACCCAAACATCTTTATTAGCTGGAAAAATGTTTATTGAAAGATATGAATGTATGCAACATTTGTGGTCCATTTGAGAAGACAAACCTTAGCTGAAATGTTTTTCAACGAATAGCCAGAAGCAACACCAATAATGAATATGCTGGAATCTAAAGAAATATTGTTCCGTTCCAACCAGTGGTCCACAAATGGTTGATCAAAGGTTGTGATATGTGCTGTCATGTCTGTGGGACAGAGCATATAAAAGACCCCTTGCTGCTTATCGGAAAGAGAAGCCCATGTGGCGGCAACTGGTTTCCACTCAAAAATATGTCAGAATGACCGTATGATTGACATCCAATAGCCAATGATAAGATAAAAATCAACGTGCTCTAGAGGTGTTGTTAAATAAAACAAACTTTGCTAAAGAAGTATCTGCTGGCAAGGGGGACTAGCATCATTCACGTTTACTCGTCCCCAGTGATTTCCACTCGACTGGAGCGAGGGGCAAATTCCAATTTCAATCCCAGATCAATAACACTCTAGCACATTCATTAATCAGCAGCTATTAGGTGTCAAAAAATATAGTATTTGTGACACAATTTTCACCCAAAAAACCTATGACAATACAGGTTACTCTTTTATATTTTGGGTAACCTAAATTTTTAACTTATTTCAAACCATGAGTCATAAACTGTTCTCCTTACAGTGCAGTTTTGTTTTATTTAACAACACCTCTAGAGCACATTGATTTTGATCTTATCATCGCCTATTGGGTGTCAACCATATGGTCATTCTGACATTATTTAGAGAAACCTGCCACAGCCACATAGGTTACTCTTTCCGATAAGCAGCAAGGGGTCTTTTATATGCGCTGTCCCATAGACAGGACATACCATGGCCTTTGATGAGCCAGTTGTGGAAAATGGCCCAAACTGCAAATGGGTCCACTGAGAAGGATCAATCCTTCGACCAATCGGTTCACAGGCAGACACGCTACCGTGTGAGCTACATCCCGCTCCCCTATTATGATAATACAGGTTACTCTTTTGGATAACCTAAATTTTTAACTTACTTCAAACCCTGAGTCACTAATTGTTCTACTTACTGTGATGCCGTCATCTGGAAGTGATGGGCCGAACTCGGCATCCATGTCACTATATATAACTGAACTGTTCATATGCAGGTCATTCTGCAAAACAAGAAACAAACAATTTTAATGGAGGCCTAGAAATACTTTCTAATATGAATGAACATTTGGGAGAACGAAAAAAAAGTAAAGTTTGTTTTATTTAACGACGCCTCTAGAGCACACTGATTTTTTTCTTATCATCGGCTATTGGACGTCATAGATATGGTCATTCTGACGTATGGCTTTTAAGAGGAAACCCGCTGCTGCCACATAGGTTACTCCTTCTGATAAACAGCAAAAGATCTTTTATATGCACCGTCCCACAGACAGGACAGCACATACCACAGCCTTTGATAAACCAGTTGTGGACCACTGGTTGGAACATAAAATAGCCCAAACTGCAAATGGGTCCACTGAGAAGGATCGATCCAACAACCGACCAATTTACAGGCAGACACGCTACCGTTTGAGCTAGATCCCGCTCCTTGCATGATATGAGTAGCAGCATTGTATATCAACAGATTTCCTCATTCATATTTAGGTCAATCACTGTTCTGGACGTACAGCACAGAAAGCTAATTTATATTCCCGGGACATCATGTTTGAACCGTAATTGGATATAAGCATGAAAATAGGTTAAAACCTTGTTTAACAAAGTTAAAATTTTACCTTATAATGCTTTGATTTGTTTCAAAATTTCTGTAGCTGCCCTATCAAGAAGTGTGAGAAACAAGTCAATTGATGAGATCGAGATTCCTCCAGAGCCATCAGGAAAATGTTCTCAAGCAGTCCAGGTACAATTCTTCATTGATCAGATTATCAGTTTTTCATAAAAGCATAATCTCATGGGGAGGAGGAGGATGGTAGGGAGGTGGTGTGGGGAGTGATGGCCAGCATACAAATATAAATTAATCATTAAACTGATCTATTTAAAAATCTACATTTTATCAAATTATTCTAAGGAGTTCAGGTTTTTTTTTATGTTTGCATTTAATAGTAATAAAAATACAGTGCATCTAGTGTCATAAACCAGACTGGGTCTATTTTTTTATCAACCAGCCCAGTATTATTTTACATATGGTCTAACTCAAACCTTAGCTGACCTGTTATATCATTTATGCAAATATTAATTGGTCCATGTACATATCTGCTGAAGGCTAACCAAAAAAATTAGTTTTTTTCAAATATGTATATACTTAATGTAAATTTTTATGTCATGTTTCTATCAAATTTCATCTTTGTTAATTAGCTGTATATGTAAAACAAATTCACCATTTATTTTCAGGATGTGTTTGTTTAAAAAAGTTGAATAAAGTTTCTTTTTCTTTTTTCAGGAAAAGATTATGAGAAATTTTGAAAAAATGAAGAAAGGCAACTTGGATCTGAATTTATCAATACAAAGACGAAAGGATTTTCGGAATCCCAGGTTGGATGTTTCACAAAATCAAATATTTCTACATTGTATTCCTCATTTCATCGTCATTAAATTCTGTATCACTGCATAAAAATGTTCCTATTTCAAATGTATTATCTCAAATTTAACTTCATTTATGAAAATGGACAATATTTGGACAAAAGTTTATTAAGACTTTTACCTACTGCTTAAAACCAGTGACTTGATTAGTGTCTGTACAAATCAAAACTGCTTTCACCTAAAATATACATTATTTTATGTTTGTTTTAATTTTTCAGTATTTATGAGAAGTTAATTGAGTATTGTCAGATTGATGAAAAAGGAACAAATTTCCCCCCAGTGAGTATAAGAATTTTAGAGATATATCTATTTTTATTATTGTAAAAATAAATTGCCTTTCACTCAAGCTTACATTTGGAAGTCACCAGCTTCTCTTGTACTGGTATATTTATTATTATTATGAACCTTGTAAAACAAGTTAGAGCTAAACTGAAATATCCATGAATGTGTATATATATATAATTTTTTATTTTTGTTTGTTTTTGTTTTGTTTGTTGTAGCAGTTTTAGTAACATACTATTTTTGTCTTTTATCAGGATATATTTGACCCTCACATGTGGTCAAAGGAATCATACTATGATGAATTAGGTGAGTTTGTCATAACTTTATTCATTTGGTATTATTTTTTTTATAAATTAATTTCAGTGTTTAAAAGATATATTCTCTAATTTAAATGTATTTTAAAACTAGTGGAAGTAATGTTACTGAACTTATCTGAATTTTTTGTTTCAAACTGACAATGAAAGATCTAGCAGAGCATAAATGCACTAAACATAATATTTACAACACTTTCCTATGTTTTAATTTCTGTGTAATGGGGAGAAACCTCTAAAATTATACTATAGGAGTCCTTTTTGAACATTGAATCTGCATCTGTTTAATGTACTAAGTTTTAATTTTAAAACCTATGACATCAGCCATCATGAAATGTTTTGAGAGCTGATTTTTCTCTACCCCACATCTCTGTAATAGGGACATAGCTCAAAAGTTAGAGCATTTGCGTCATTGGACCGATCCCTTTCATCAGACTGATAAGGACAATTTCTCATTTCAGCCAGTATTCCATAGCTGGTGTAACAAATGCCAATGTAACAATGTGGGAAAGCACATATAAAAGATCCCTTACTGCTAATCAGAAATAGCCGCCTAGATGGTGTGAACAAGTTTTTTCTGAGGACCATGTGTCATAAATAGTATGAATTTTGACACCTAATAGGTGCTGAATAAAAAAAATGCTGAGGTGTCGTTAGACAGTCTTCTTCTTTTTCTATCTACAAAATATTTCGAATGTAGTTTTAACATCAGGAAAATTTGCATTTTCTAAATCAGGCATATTTTGTTGGTCTCATTTGGATTAAAACCCATTTTTAACAGAAAAGTTTGTATTTTCTAAATCAGGCATATTTTGTTGATCTCATTTGGATTCAAACCCATTTTTAACAGGAAAGTTTGTATTTTCTAAATCAGGCATATTTTGTTGATCTTGTTTAGATTGAGTCAGTTATATTTTAAAATATTCAAGTGCTGACTGTAATATTTTCAGATAAAGCACAGAAGAAAGAAATGGAGCGAAGAGAAAAAGAACGGAAAGAGAGAACGAAGGTCTTTACTGTTGCGTTCGGTATATTTCTGTAGATATTTTCACTATTTTATTTAAAGCAACGAGACATCCATAAAGTTTGTATGCAAAAGATAAACCTTCTATTTATTTTATGTCCTTACCCCCATGTACATATTTTGTACTTTCTATCACAGCACTCAACCCAATGCCACTCTATGAAATTGTAAATTGATTCTCTACAATGATTGTAATTACAAGTTGGAATTTTGTAGATTTTACACCAGAGAATTTAAGACATACAAAAACTGACACAATTTAAGTTTAATTAGCATTACAATACACTTGAGCTTTTCTAAATGATCAGTCACGTGGGCCATCTTATTTTATAACACAGTGGTATAGATCAGTCAACTGCTCCCCTCATTTACACTTTGTACATAATGCCTGAACAACACCCACTCTTTCTACACATACATCATGATTCAAGATGTCAACTAAGTATATTTTATTTTTAATAATGTCTTTGAGACTTATGATAATAACACCAGCTAGTTGCTAGAGACGGAAAGGACAGTTTTCAGCTAGTTTGCTTAAGACCTAAACTACTAATTTTCAAACCATAAAATTAATATATTTGTTCTGAAAAACTGAATCCATCCACAACGACACCTGCGAATTTTGTTTTTAAATATATTTCTTGACGTTATTTTTTTTTTCACCTCTGAAGCTTTTTCGTTTTCAGATTGAATTTGTTACAGGGACAAAAAAATTGTCCGGTGACACTTCTGGTGCCCCAGGTAATGTTATCCTCCAAACCATTTTGGAAGTAAAATGGTGTACATTAAATTGAATAAATGAATGAACTGACGGTTTAAAAGATATGAGCACAAAAATAAATATTGTCTATTACATGCTTAAATTAAGCTGATTGAAATGACAATAGAACAGTTTTGCAAAATTACATCGAAGCCAAAGAATTTTTTTTTATTTCAAACCCCCACCCAAAACACTCCTCCCAAAAGATAAACAGTGCATTTTTAGCTTCACATGCATCACTCTAAAAATAGAAAGTGGCTTTTGTAATTTTGTTTATCTGAAAAAATGTGAGAATAGTCATGATGTGTATTAAAGATTTGAATTGTTTAAATGAAATGGAAATAAATAAAATGTATTTTTTTGTTTCACCAACAGAGGAAAAGAAAAGAAAATCTAAGTGGGATGCCTTGCCCAACCCATCCACTGTTAACTTGACCACCTCGGCAACGGGAACAAAAGCAACTGTTATCTCGGCTGTGGGCAACATTATAAAGAAACCAGCTTACACTCAGAAATGAACTTAACGGAAAACTAACACTGAAAAACATTTGTCTTAATGGTGAGCTGGTTATATTGTGGAAGTTCTCATCTTGGAAGGATCTTGAAGACTAAACAGTATTCCATGGGAAGCATGAGGTTCTGTTTTAAGGACATTCATTACAAACATAAGATGTAGATTTAACATGCTTTAAGATCCAGTTTTGGAAAACAAGAGTTGTTTGGAACCTTAAGGCTAAACATTATTCCATGGGAATCATGCTGTGGTTTGTATTAGACATTCATTACAAATCATTTGTCTGAAAAATGAAGTGGTCAAGTTGTACAGGATATTGAAGGATATTTGTCTTAAAGATGAACTAGTTATGTCTTTGATGAAACCTCAAGGCTAAACATCATTCGTTGAGAAACATCAAGATGTGATTCATTTCTGAAGACCATTCAAAACACTTGTCTTGTGGATGAATTCTTTATGCCTTCAATGGATCTAAACAGCTTTCTAAGATAAGCACGATCCTGTGGTTTGTGTAGGAGATTCGTTAAGAAGTGATTATGTGAATCAACTTTCAGTAACATAGCTTGAATAGGAGGAGGATGTTACTGCATTTACAAATAACAATGCATTTTATACACGACTCAACTTGAAAACTTGGCCAGTAAACAAGATCAGATTCCATGCTGGTATTTGTGAAGATAAAAGCATTTACTCAGGTTGGCCAGTTTGGTATGGCCAAGAATATGTGAATAGGCTAAATTTGATACAGAATGCATAGCCAGCATTCTGGGAATGACTAATAAAAGATGGTTTCCAGATTTTGTTACCAAAAAGGATGCGGTTTAAAACTTATAATATTGAAGTTGGCAATGAATTTGGTACCAAGGTCTTGCAAGATGTGCACAAAAACATAACCCCATAAGAACATGGTGTATTAGTCTTGAGAGATGTTGAACAGTTCATTGACAGGATGTTTGCACTGCTGTGAGAGAGTAACCGAATGTGGAATTTACAAAGGAAACTAACATATATATAAAGAATTACCCGTGCATGTAATTTGGTGCAGTGAACACACACAAAACAGTGGAATAAAATACAGATATGAAAATTACAAATAAAAAAGAAATAATTCTAGCTCAATGAACATCACTCCAGATCCAGTAACATCATGTTTCACAAAGTGAATCTAATAGTGAATGATGTTCACAAAAGTTAATAAAAACAAATGCCAATATTTGGTCTAACTTAATTTTATTTTACATCGTAACAATATATACACAGGAATCTTGAGTATTGTGGAATGTTTACAATTGATTCGTTTAAATTCATCAATTCAAAACATGATTTTTCCAAAAATTAAACAATATACCATATTTTGTAAAACAAAATCTATATTAGCACTACTTAAGTCTGTTTCACAACCTGTATTATTATGAATGAAAAAAATAAAAATTTTAAAATATGTAATTATTGTTTCATGCACACCTGCATACACACACACACGCACGCATGCACACACACGTTTTCTTTAAGTACATACAATTAACATTTTATAAAAATAACTATCAACATGCTTTATTCTGAAAGTAAAAAATAAAATTAAAAAAAGATGTAATAATTCTTTCGCACATACATTTTCTTTATTAAGTACACACTATTAACATTTTGTAAAAATAACGTATCAATATATTTAACAATGCACTCCATATTGCAATACATATTGAACTGCATATAAATTGAACATATAAAATATAAAACACCAACCATATACTTTGTCATCAAAATTCAAGGCTTTTTGACATAGCCTACATCAACATGGGTAACAAGACACAGCTAATCGGTTTTCGAGAATACCAAGATTAAATCTAGGAAGAATATTTTTAAATAGAATTTAAGTTTCATTCCAATTCAACTAAAATAAACAATGGTTGATATGTAATCTAAATGGGGGGGAGGGGTGATGAGTAAAAACCAAATGTTAGATAATACTCCAGGACACTGTTTAGTTAGTGATCATTTTAACAGAGGCTACCTTTTTTCTTCATTCTTTTCAAAAATGAACATCCAGAGTCATTTTGTTTAAAACTGGGCATGCCTGAGTATAGTATAACTGCATACATAAAAAATATACCAAATCATTAACAAACACTATTAGCTCATGTTTAAAATCATCAGGCTAATTTCAGTGTAATTTGGTTGAAACATAAGTTTGTTTAAATTAAGTAGGGATATTTATATTTAGAGGGTTTTGACAGTTCATTGAGTATTAAAAATAAAATATTGAATGGTATCTTTTTTCATTGACAAATATTAAAATCAATATTTGCAATTAGTACCATTATTAAAGTTGACATTTTTTGTGTATAATTTTATTAAAATTATTATTAATTTAAATATACTGAAAAACAAATATTTGTTAAACAAAACAATTCCAATTTATTACTGATATAACAATGTTAGCAGGGTTATCATATTCTAACACTAAAACTAGTTCCCTCATATTTCATAACAATTTTGATTCATGACCACAGAAAATTGCCCAGTGTCATTAGTTATAATAATGATAATGGTTATATGTACATGTAATTAAATGTCACATTTTGAACTTGCTTGTTTAAATAATAATTTGTAAAACAAAAAGTCCTCGTTGTAAAACCACCCACTTCTATAAAAATAAAAAATAAATTAAAAGATTATTTTGATAAAACTCGATTTTACAGACTTTTTCAAGAGTATGAACTAAAACATAAAACTGACAGATTTAAAAAGTGTAGTGTAATTGCTATGCTTGGTTGCCACTCAAATAATTAGACAGTGAATAAAAGGAAAGAGGTATCAAACCACAAGCTCAGTTAAAAAATAAAATAAAACAAGGAGGAACAACAGGTTGGTAATAAAAACTTAACAAGTAAGCAATAAGTTTACCTGCCACTGGGATGATATTCGTTAATAATAATTTGAAAATACATACATATTCTTACTTAGTTTTTGCTGGTATGAACAAAATGTTAAAAATGTTTTGTTTATGTATGTGCAATGTAGCTTCTGTTTAAATATCATTTGTCTAATATTGCAGTCTAAATTTGAATATTTTATCAGTCTTAGTTAGATTTTGTATAAACATAGTCCAATGATTCAGAATATAATTTGTATTGAGCATCTTTTATAATGATACTTTAACATACAAACAAGGAAGATATTCTAGACTCCTAGAAAATTTAGAACAAATCGGAACTTCTGGTTTTCATCTAACTTTATGTATGGATACCAGAATATCCAGTTTACATCCCACACATTGTTACATAAATTAAATGCAACACCTGATATGGATTTAAGTGGTGTCAGTCTCATCGGTATAGACGTCAGCTTTATATCAGGTGACATCAATGTAACCAAGGCAACATCAGGGGAGATAATCTCAAGGCCTTGCGATTTTGTATTTGTGTACAGAACTTTGCTATCAATTCCTGAAAGAAAAGGTGATTTGTTAAACATATTTATTATTTAAATAACACATTTGGGTAAAATAATAGTGATCATTGATTGCAACTTGGTCTGTTTAAATACTTGTGGATGTTTGTATGACAGTCATGCAATTTACCTTTCAAACACATGACACTTCAGTTATTACCAGAAACACAACATTAAATACATGCACAAACCATACCTTGTGATTAAACTGATCATATTACAAACTCACTAAAACTTGGTTGTGTTATATCACGTGACTCCAAACCAAGTTAATGAGGGTTTATCGCAATCGGCCAACATTATACAATATTAGTAATTTAATCCTTTGATTTGCAATGTTTGTTTTAATAACACCACTAGAGCACATTGATTTATTAATCACTGGCTATTGATGTCAAACATTTGGTAATTTTTACACATAGTCAAAGGAAACCTTTGATTTGCAAAGGCATTTTCTAATTTCCAAATATCAATGTCTCAAAAGTCCCATTTTATTAGCTGCAATAATATTTCATTGTCAAGGAACAGAATTTAATTCACATACAAACTGAACAATAAGTTACTTTGACATACATTTTTTTAATAATTATTACACAGCTGAGGTAAAGACATTCTGACAAACTTGTAAAGATGGAAATTGCTTTTAACATTATATGAAGTAAGAATCCAGACATACCGTGCTGTGTTTGACTTCCATTTATAACCAGGTTTAGAGGATCAAGAAACTGTCCTAACTTCTGAATCTGCCATCTGTGATTAGGTTGTAGTACTGGTTTGAATGAAAATAGAAGGGCCTCAGCCATCCGTGTGGGTCTCTTGTGAAACCACTGAACCTCAGCATGCAGACCTATAGTGAAAAGTAGAAACAAAAAATTACTGAACACATACAGTTGTTTTGCACTATAGTAGAAAAGAGGAAACCTATTGCTGCCACTAATGTGGCTGTTCTTTTATATGAACAATCCCACAAACAAGATAGGACATACAACAGCCTTTTTATAAACCAGTTGTGGATCACTAGTCAAATGAAACACAAACCACAGCCTTTTAAACTAATTGTAGGTCACTGGTCAGTGAAAATGTCCTCACGTTAAGCCTTAATAGTGCTGTTATGGGACTCAAACCCAGTATCTTGACGTTGGTGAAGTAACCATAGCACCCCAATTAATGATTACATAATTGTTGAACTGCCATCATAACATGAGTTGTACAAATTACCTGGTGTATGTGTGTCATCTATGTTGTATGTAATCCACACTTCTGGTGGAGCTCCATAGTTCTCAATGGTTTCAATGGGAAACACAGTTAACACCAAAAAACTACATCGGGTTGTATCTGAAATCATCATTTTAAAATATAAACAAGACATGTATATAATTATGTCATGGTAGAAATATACATACATTGTCAAATTCCAGATTTTATCAGAATATGACAATAAAGCCATAAAATTCTACTTTTAAAATTAGTAATACTTTTTTAAATATTTTAAAAAAATCTTTCTTTTCTATCTCCAATTTTCTTTATTACTCATTGTATAACAAAGGAATGGGGAATAAGGGTGACACATGGCACCCTTCATATACCTTTTAATTTTTACCATAATAAATGTGTTATTGATTGTCTTTTGTAAAATAGCCCTCTCCAATTGCAATTATAAAACATAAAAATGGATAGCTCCCAACACCTAAAAATGTTATGTTAACACCAGTGATCAAAAGTAATATAAGAAATTATGACCATGTTTTCTTAAAAAGATTCTGGTAATAATTTTATTGTTATCTGGTGGCAGGTGTTTCCATGCTCGTGGTGGGAACACCGCTAACATGTAGTCATCCAGAATTCATTTCTGAGTCTCTAAAATCAAAAACAATTCTGGGGGGGTACCCTCAGACCCCCCCCTCTTCCCATTCTGCATATCCTCAAATTATTTTCAGATGAAAACCCTGCCAGCAACCAATTAAAAAAAATGTCTTAAACAATTTTGCTTCAATTTTAACTGGTAGATGATAGGCAAAAATTTGATAATTCCCAAGTTACAAGTAACTTATTAATTTAATACTAAAATGCTAGTCAATTTAAGGAAAAGAAACAATTAAAAAAAAATTCTGACCTGAGTAAAAGATGTAAAATTTATTTAATAAAACATTAAGTACATGTATGTAGCCTCACCTTTTAACTGGAACAATTCAACCATTACACTGTTCCAGATTTTGCTGTCAGCATAAGCATTTTTGGTGAGGTTTGGTTTACCAATGCCTAGAAAGAACTTGTTGGAATATGAGTAGGTTTTATCAAATGCATCAAAGTCAGTCTGGTTGTACGTCTGATAGATAAGCTGTCCAAGGCCATTTGCAGTAGAGGCCCAGTTTACCTACAAAATAAAAACAAAGTGAAATACTAACAGTCTACATAAATGACGTGTTTCATTTACAATGAAACTGACATTAAGTCCACTCATGTGATTTAGTCAGATTGATCCTTCTCAGTGGACCAATTTGCAGTTTGAATTATTTTCCATTCCAACCAGTGGTCCACAACTTTTTCATCAAAGGCTGTGGTATCTGCTGTCCTGTAATGTCAGAATGATCATATGATTGACGTCCAATAGCCGATGATAAGATAAAGGCGTCATTAAATAAAACTTTACTTTTTACTCATGTGATTTAAATTGGTTTTAATAGTGAGGTGGTCCTCATACCGGAGTACCAATAAACTGTAATGTATAATAAGAACAAAGTTAACATTTCCTCTCACTATACTTTGGTTTTGTGTGTAAACGATAGGAAACAACAAGTCCTTTTGTTTTTATGTGTAAAACACCTTACAATTTCTTGATTTCTTTAATGTGATCATATTCTATTGAAAACAAGTGTAATGAATCTTACTGTACTGATCTTTATCTGCAATAATGGAGTGGTTTTAATAATGTGTATATGACAGAATGCAAATATTGCAGTCTCAAAAAAAACGTCTTTAAAGTTAGCTGGTTTTAGATGTGGGGCTGCCTTTAGGTGGAATTTAACTAGTTACCAGAAAGACATTCTCATTGCACACAACAAATAACCCACTGATAGGCCACTTTTGTTTTACAGTGCCCAGGTACTGTTACTTCATCATGTGTGAAGTGTTTTTGTATCAAGCAGTTTGTTTTATTTAACGACGCCTCTAGAGCATATTGATTTTTATCTTATCATCGGCTATTGGACGTCATATTCTGACATATATCTTTAGAGGAAACCCGCTGCCGCCATGTAGGCTACTCCTTCCGATAAGCAGCAACGGATCTTTTATATGCACCGTCCCAGACAGGACAGCACATACCATGGCCTTTGATAAACCAGTTGTGGACCACTGGCTGAAACAGAAAATAGCCCAAACTGCAAATGGGTCCACTGAGAAGGATCGATCCGACGACTGACCGGTTCACAGGCAGTTTTTGTATCAATTCCACTCAGGTAACCATTTTCATAAATGGTATAACAAAGGCTTTGCTATGCGCTATCCTGTCAAGAAAACTGCAAATTAAAGATCCCCTTCTGTGGATCAGAATGAGTAAAACAAAATGTAGCAGCAGCAGGTTTCTTCTGTGCACCGTGTAATAACTGCCATTTAAACAATGAGCTGAGGTATCCTACAACATTGCTTTTATTAAAGATTTTTATGTTGTATAGGTAATAAGATGGAGCTTGGATGATGTGTTAATTACCTTAGATTTTGGCTCAATTAATTTAATAATTGATCCATCTCGTGCAAACTCAAACTTGTAGCCAGAACCACAGGTCATTGTATGATGCTGCATTATCACTCGTTCATAACCTGCAATACAGAAAACATCTTGTATTTTAGTCACCAATGGTAGCCTTATGTGTGAATGTAAAACAAAATATGTAAAACTGTAGATACAGGCTTTTCATTTTATTTGAGAGTAGGAGTTGGAAGGAAGAGAGTAGGAGGAGGAGATACCATTGAAGCTTTTTTAAAACAAGAAAGAAGACCGGGCAAGTTTGCAAATAGACCGGTAAATGCCTTGTTTTGAAAACACTGAAATACATGTAATTTATTACAAATTTCCAATGACACATACCCCTAAAATCTAGAGAATACTAAATGAAGTCAAATGTTATACTGTTTATAACCACACACTTTACACTGCTAATTTGCTAAAATAATCTAATTACAGATCAAGCACACTGTCTTTGGTACAAAATTCAGCTTCCTGCAGTGTCTTTGCAGGCTGTAGGATTTCAGAATTCATGGGAAACACATTTTGGGTTCCGTGCCTGGGTAACTGTTTTTCAGTTCCATAAAATTGGTGATGGGTACCCATTCTTGAAACAAATCATCTGCATTTATTACTCTCGCGCCAACTTGACAGTTCGACCCAGAATGCTTTGCACTTGGAGGTAACAATATGGCGGACGAACAACGTAGGCC
>JAULBS010120690.1:1791-14212 GCA_032355785.1 Symmetromphalus regularis | reverse complement strand
AGACTGGATCCCACCTTACATTTGTATTATATTATAATTACCTTAACTACTGTACATAATAAAATGATCTACCAAATGGAGAAAGGAAGCAAGTCAACTGAGAGTGACAAACTGCCACCTACTGAGAACATGCCGGCCTGGGCAGTGCGCAACGAGATGCACATGGCTGAATGTCAGGTAAGAACAGTAGCCAATCTTTTTTCCATCGCTTTTTACCTGTAAAGGCTGTCACAATTGTGCCTGTAGGCCTACACTTTTAGACTCTACCTTATACATGTATATAATTTTGAATGTAATAATTGTAGTTAGATTTCATCCATATAAAATCACTTTTAAAATGACAAAATTTTGTCTTATATTATTATTTATTTACTGTCAACACTCAAGAACAGTTTGATTCTATTTCATTATATCTGGACAAATTCTAAATACATGTACCCTATTAATGTTTTATGATAGGCGTGATTGTTACAATTATTCAAATAAATAATGACAACAGATTTGTAATATAAATTGACATGCACAGCTCATGAGTTGAGATGTTGAAAGGCTAAGTCATATTTTAAAAACAAATATTTTCAGATTAACCATCATTAACCTTAAAGGTTTACACAAAATTATGAATTCATTTAGGTTTAAAACCCTTGACAAGTAGGTTTTATATTGAATTACATCACAATATGTCACTCACATCTACAAAGCTTGGAATAAATACAAAAATTGCATTGTAAATAATTGCTATACAAAGTTTTAATTTGCTAACAGCAACAATTTCACTGGCAAACTGCAATTTTTGCATTTCAAGATGTTATATACAATACCAATGAAGAGCCACATGTAAATGTTAGCACCCATTATGTATAGGTAGGGTGACTGTGAGAGATATAAAATGTTATATACAATACTACTGAAGAGCCACATTTAAATGTTAGCACCCAGTATGTATAGGTAGGGTGAATGTGAGAGATATAAAATGTTATATACAATACTACTGGACAGCCACATGTAAATGTTAGCACCCAGTATGTATAGGTAGGGTGACTGTGAGAGATATAAAATGTTATATACAATACTACTGAAGAGCCACATGTAAATGTTGGCACCCAGTATGTATAGGTAGGGTGACTGTGGGAGAAATAAAATGTTATATACAATACCAGTTAAGAGCCACATGTAAATGTTAGCACCCAGTATGTATAGGTAGGGTGACTGTGAGAGAAGGAAGTCATGTCAGAACAAACAGTTGATCCTGGAGAGGTGTCCTCGCTTTAAACCTGATTACTGTATTCATCATGTTTGTCACGAAGTAGCGTTTACTCTGACAGCCTCGCTGTGTTCCTAGTTGAACAGTTTAGTGAACACCCGGAGGATAGCATGTACAAATTATAGGATCCACCATACTTATTTCATATATGTCAGTTTTGGTTTATCACATTTAAAAAATGGCTGCCATTTCTCACATAGGTCATTCAGAAAACTGTTAATAAATAATTTGTAGCCACCCCTCAAGTAAAGTTGCCAATTCTGCCACATCCTTTCAATAGAACAATATTGTGAGAATTATAGCTGTTAGTAATGGTGATGTACAGGCATTACTTATTTCACAGAAGTTCCTAGTACAGAAATTAGAGAAAGCATCTCAAATAACATTTAGACATCATCCCAGATGGTATCACGAAGACATGAACATGATATCTTGTAAATCATCATCAGGTATTGAATACATACAGTATGCTACAATGAGCATGTGGCATATCTGATACATCTACATACGTGTATGACACATAAACTGTGCATATCAATACAATCACATGCAAGTGTAACATGTTATACAGTTTAACACTAACTTTCACCAAACACTAGAAGATGCTATACATCAGGTCATCAGTCCTCTGATAATTGAAAATATGCATAACCCATTTAAATATCACTTTCTATTTCGTTGAGAAAACCATTTCAAGTTGTGTAAACTGATTATAAAGCCATTTTATCATATCGGCAGTGACAATCATTATTTTTGAATTAGGCAAAACTAGACACACTTTTTAGAACAGTAATTGGTCACATTGTGAAAATAATTTTTTTGACACTTGCCACACTGGTAGGTTAAATATTTAAGAAAACTATATTTAAGAATTTAGTTAGACAATGAGATATTGAAACCTATATTTCAGAATTTAGTTACAATGAGACACTAAAAGCTGTGGTTTAACTTCTTGTTTGAATTGACAATGTTAACTGTAACTGGAGTTGCTATAGTTTCAAAGACTGCCACAAGATCATAAAATGTATTTAAGTGTTAAGATATAACCTATGTAATTATGATCTAAATAAGCATAAATGTTATTCATCCATTCAAAGTAAAATTATGTCAGTGTCATAAACCATGGCCATATATTTTTTTATGTTCCTCGTAAACATTTTTCTATTTGTCACACATAAAAGGTAATAATAATAATAATCATTAATGTTCAATAAATAGTTGGCACATTAATTTTGTTTTCGTATATAAGAGTATAAATGTATTTAAGTTCTGTACTACTGATTTTGTTTATTCTGGACAAAACATTGGTTCCAATGACAGTGCACTTGAACTTACGCTGAATATGAGCATATAAAATCATATACCATAACTATAACTAGTGTTTAGTATTATTAATATACAAACCACAACCAGTACAACAGAACAGACTTTCCAGGTGATCAAACAATGTTCTGGAGGGATGAGAGTATGGGTGGAAATGGTTACTTTACGTGATTGATGTTTTATTCTATGGGTGTCATCTCTGGATTAAAAATGAAAATTTCTCCTCAACAATGTTAATTTTGCATCCTCTTTTGAACTTATTACCTTCATACTAATAGTAGCTATTGTTTATAGCAAAAACCAGCATCAGCAAGTCAGTATAATGACTTCCAGTTAAATTTACAAAATAGGAGGAGTAATTGATAAGATTGTGGTCTAAGGTAGGAGTCAGTTTTAGAAAATGAAATACAGTCATTCTTCAACATAGCCCACTCCTACATTAACACACTTAGTCCAGCGGTCATGGAGCAGACGGATCTCTTCTGCATTGAAGGCGCCATCTTTCACCCTCAGAAAGTGGTCCACAGCATTTCATAACATCATCTGTGGCAAAATGATGACCAACAAGTTCCGTTTTCATTTTTGGGAAGAGGTAGTAGTCAGAGGGAGTGAAATCGGGAGAATAGGGTGGGTATTTGACAGGTTTGAATCCACATTACTGGATAGCAACCATGGCCACTGTGGACGTGTATGTCGGAGCATTGTCGTGGTGGAAGAGCACTCCTGTTGTCAGCTTTCCACGATGAATCTGCTTGATTTTCTTCTGTAGCTGTCTCAGAAGATCAGCATAGTAAACCCAGGTGATAATGTGACTCTTGTCTAGGTAGTCCACCAGCAGCATCCCTTCTGCACCTCATCACCTTCCTGCAGACATCACGCTTGGCTTTCTTGGGAGGTGGAGAACCTGGGTGTTTCAACTGCTTTGGTTGTTGCTTCATCTCTGGTTGGAAGTGATGGACCCAGCTCTCATCCATAGTCACAAATTGCCAAAGGAAACTGTTGGGATTTGTCTCAAATGGCAAAATGTTCTCTTGACATGTTGAGCCGAGTCCATTTCAGACTAAGCCAAGGAGCTTTGAGACCCAAAGTGCTGACACCGTGGACATTTGAAGTTCATTGTGGATGACTGCATGGATGCATTACTGGGAAATACCCAACTCAGTGGCAATGTAATGCTACATCACTCGTCTGTCTGCCATGATGATGTTATGAATCTTGACAATGGTTTCCTGTGTGGTGATGGTAACTGGCCTTCCCAGACAGGTTGTCTTCCAGACTCTCCCTGTCATATTTGAACTCGGCAGCTCACTTCTTCACCATGCTGTTTGAAGGGGCATTCTCCCATAAATGTTACCACCATATCTTCATGGATCCCCTTTAGTGTTAAGCCCTTGAGATCGAGGTAGGGGATGACTGCACAATGGCTGATGTTGTCCATATTATCAGAAACCACCTTGTTTAATTATTAGTAACAGAAAAACACTCAAGTTAGTAACTTCAAACATTCCGTGTAATCATTCAACAAGTTGAACTGCACTCAAATTCAGTGAAATATGTGCAGCTCATGTACTTCTGCCTTAGGCCACGAACTTATAAATCACCCAAGTAGCTGTGAGTTTTCTTATTGTCAGCAGTTTCCTCTGTCAGATCATATTCATTTTTCTCATTTCATGTTGTTATGGTTTGTATGGGAGCTCCAATTAGGTGGTGTATACTTTTGTGTGTGTTTATGGGGGGGGGAGGGGAGAGAGAGCTTGTTAAATAATTAAATAAGGGTGCTCTTGTTTTGTCAGTCATTGTCAAATATACAGGGACAATTGACTTTTTCACTTGTGTGAATCATCTGTTGTTTTGTTAATCAGGAAATTAGTGTGCCATGAAATTAATTCATGATGATAGGGTTATCAGAATGTTCATAATTATTTTTATTAATATGTCATGGTTGGTAATTTATTACAGTATTGTGGGTAAAATTAAAATGTGTCAGTTAATTATTGCATCCACATGCACATAGTCATCACATTTTTGCATTAATATTATGCTTGCATTAATTAGAAGATTTACAGTAGATTAATATCACAAGCAATTTATACTGTATGAAACACCTCATGAGAGCATTAAAAAGATCAGGTTCCAGTCATTTACATTTTGAAATAGGAGAGTGATCCA
This sequence comes from Symmetromphalus regularis, assembly GCA_032355785.1. Taxonomy (NCBI): domain Eukaryota; kingdom Metazoa; phylum Mollusca; class Gastropoda; order Neomphalida; family Neomphalidae; genus Symmetromphalus; species Symmetromphalus regularis. Next base: position 9,456 of record JAULBS010120690.1, on the reverse strand, counting down.
TTGCTTACCTGAAATTCATTCAAGGTGAGAAATTTCATACACGGAATGTAATTTTGTCAATTTTCATATTTCGTGGTATAAAATGAAATTATAAAAGTTGAGCACAAAACCATTTGTCACTAAGGTATATTCAGGTGAATTTGTGGTGACTAATTGGTCACTCGCCTTTGACATCATCAAATAACAGCTTGCATAATCTCATTTTATTTGTAAAGGTTTTGCGTATTTTAAAAATTGTTTTCTACTGGATAATATTGTTCAGACATACATTTATAGTATACACCCCAATAATCAATACCGGCAAATCTGACAATTATATCAAATATAAACTATTAGTCATTCATCAGACATTCCATACGTCATGTGCACAGATGTCGGGATGAACACACTCTTATTTATAACTCAGAAATATAGCATTAATCATTTTATAACGTTTACGCATTTCCTATTTGTTATATGAATGAAAATGAGTTACTACAAACTTGCCTATTTTTGTGACTTTTTAAAGGGAACTGGCTATACTGTCACACAGTGTCACTCACTGTGTCAGCTGGTAGGTTAACTGTTGTCTTTATGCTTTTGTTTATCTTCATTTCTTAGATGGGTTTCTTTTTAACTAGATGGTTTTAAACTTTTCATGTTGTCATCATTTGTATCAGTATCCATTTGTGTTGATTTTTATTTTTTATTTACCATATTTTAACACCTATCTAGAGAAAATAGTAAGTTATCTCATGAAAACACTAGGAGTCGCTTTATGCTAGTTGGTCCCAAGTGTAACTTATAATGTTTACAATATTTGAGTTGGTTTGTATCTGTATTTTTTTGTAATAAATGAGATAATATAATCATCATAGTGTTCTGTTAATTTACAAGATAACTTGCTTGTTTAACCTAGAGCTAATTTTAATTTTGTATTAGAATGCTACATTTGTTTACTGGCTGTGGCTGGTGGGCAGTGTTGGCTTTAAGCAAATTGGACCAATTACTCCCAATGAAGTATATGTTTACATTTTACATTATTAAATAATTAAGTAAATCAGACTTAAGAGTGTTAAAGTAAGATGTGCTTGCCTATAGATTACAAAATGTTGGGCAGAGGGGTGCAAGGGGGATTTATCTGGAAAAGTGGAAATCCAGTAGATAATATTTATATGAGTGCAATGATATACCAGTATATTGCGATATACTTGCCGAGCGCAATACATACCGTGATATGGTTTCATGTATCGCGATATATCTACCTAATGAGTATCCATCTTGTAAAACCAATGACTATGATACTAAGTTATAAAAATAAAAGTTAAACTTAAATAAAATATAAAAATCTACTGTGTCTATATATTTTCCTCTTTTCATCAGAAATTGTTACAGGTCAGCATGTCTGAGATATGTTTAGTAATTATATGACTTTATCACATCTTGCTAATTAATCAAATGGTATTGCAATACATATTGCAATATGGGTTTGCTGTATCGGAATATATCACGAAATGGTTTTAGCCATATCGTTGCACTTCTAAATATTTCCCTATTAAAAACAGAAAGATTTAATATAGTGTTTTAAAAACAGTTTTTCACTGCTAGCACAGTACAAAACCACCCTTTGCAACCCCCTCAACTGTCACCCCTGTCTGAGGGCGTGATCTGGTTTATGTGTAAACTTCATCTAAACTGGTTTGGCTTTAAGGGGATGTTTCTTTTTAGATTGGTTAGTTAGTTCATTTTTTTTGTTTCTTTGCTATTGGTGATTTGTTTTTAAATTTTTGTTTGTACCCGTTATTTGGAAATATGTTTACATAGTTCATTCAAATATATACCAATAAAAGAAGTTTTTATTGTTTGTTTTCTTCATAAAAAGCATTATAATCTAATAGTAATATTCATTTCAAATAAAATGTAACCTCATTGGTGATATTGTAAGTATGTGTACAAGTCTAATAAGATTAACACTAATACAGTAAGTATAAAGCTATAAATCTGTGTCTATGGGTCCGGTCAAAATGATCCAGTCGTTAAGCATAGCACATGAACTTGCTGCATACTGCAGTAATACATACAGTGTGGAATCCTTGCTTTTGTTTTTTTATTGGAAATTATTGATCTGTTGGTGAGTCAGTGTCACCCTGGTTTGTTTATGTACCAAGGGAAGTAACTCCTGTTCACTTACTATTACTAAACACTTGTTTGCTTGAAGCTATAAAAATACTTTCATTGAATTAATAACTATATACTAGCTATAAACAATTAATAATAGATAAAATTAATTTTTTTAATTTATAATACTTCTGCATATATATTTTATATTTTTCATCATTAACTAACACTTTTTTATCATCGTATTGTTTTTAATTATTATTTGTCAGGTAAAAACAGGTAGAAAGAAAGCAGGTGTTCTCTGGTTTTCAGCTTTATCTGATCTATCTTTCAGGGTTGCATAGCAGAACAGAAGATAACACACACATGTACAAACCACCCTCCAGATGAGAAAGAACCAGACTTTGTTGACATGCATCGCAGTTTCGCTAAAGGTGCTAATGAACAAAATGAAAAGCCTAATTTATCAAACACTTGGCCAAGAAAAAAGGTTCGACAACAACATGCTCACATAGCAACAGTATTTTCAGATGAGCAGAAGTGTTTGGAGGAAGCGGAAGTGGATCCCTGTGTTACTAACAATGGATACAATTACTTTGATGATCCACACAGGTTGTCGTGTGAACAAGCCATGTACAGTGCGGAGAGTTACGGGACTTACCCAAGCCAGGTGGCTGTGTGCACGTGCTATACAAAACAAAACACATCGGTGGATTATTCTAGTTATTCGGATCAGACTGTCAATTTATCTGGACAGACTAATGGAGCACCAAGAATTTCTAGAAGCTCAGGGTCTATGCAGATCCTTCCACCAGGTAACAAAAAGTGGAGTACTTTGTTTATATAATAAGTAATACGGTTTCAGTGTTTGATTGCATTTTGAGTAGTGCCTCATGAGCTTGTGCTAAGATAACTTAAAAAACGGACCAAGATGCAAAATTAATATTTTTTTATAACTGGGTCAGTTTGATTTTTCATGTTCTAGAAGATATTTCTTCAACAACAAAAACATATGTATACGTATTACTTGAAGGTTCTTCCCCCCCCCCTCCCCGCCCCCTTAAAATGTCAACACAATCTCTAAACATCATATGGACTATTTTTCGTGGGTGGGTAGAAGGTATGGATTTTGAGGGATGTGAGTGAGGCAGTATAGGGTATATAAGTTCAAAATGATTTTGGGAGGGTAATGTGCAGACATTTTGAAGTTTTAAAATATTGTTCAGTGATGTCTAGAACCAAAGATGTTGGCTATCATTACTTAAAATAATGTTAAAAAACACATACAAAAAACAAAAATCAACAAAGAAATACAAAATATGGCTAAGGAAAATGACCTGGCCTGGATGGGGTTGGTGGTTGAATGAGGGCCACATCTGTCTCAGCTACATCCATAGCTGCAGCATTGTGTATTAAGGAAGTGAATTTGTACCACTTTTAATGGATCACAGTTATCATTTACTACTAGTGAGAGCAAATGTATTTATCATAAAAATGTAATGTTATATGATTATCAGAACAATTGTATTTTTATTTTTGTTTATTAAATTTGCACTAGTTTGGTCCTACCTATACAGTGATAGTATAAATGCATGTATTTAAAATAAAAGCTTGTGACATTTTTCTTTATAATTTACTGTATTTAATTAAGTAAAAATTATATATATGATTCAACAGGTTCATTCATTTGTGTATGCACCTGACCAAAACATTTTAAAATTCCATATCCAATCTATATTTCTTGAACAACAACAAAAATATTTTTACATATTACATGAATGTTCTTTTTTTCCCCCTTTAAAATGTCAAAACCATCTCTAAACATCCTATATTCAAGCCCAGCCAGTATTCGTGATTGAATAAATGTGTGAAATCTGTTTTTAAAGTAAGCTATCGATTGAGGAAAGAAGAGCAGAAATGTTCATTGTTGAATTCTCACCACAGAATGAAATATTGATTTTTGGGGCCAAGTCGACTGAGGCAAAATAACTGTCAACTGTTAAAACTATTTTGAAACAGACTATAGGCACATGAGAAATTTCCCACTGCAGACTGTTCTTTGGATAAGGTGTCTTTTGGTAAATGTCATTTTAAATTGACTGCAAGGCGAGATGGGAATCCTATGAGGTAATGTTACAGTGTTTAACAGGTTGTTTGTAGGGTTGCAAGGAAGTGCAGTCTTCCAACAGATCTTGTAATATCAGTGCTTTATGCCATCATCTTCTGTTTTTACAACTGACACATTGGAGATGGAATCACTTTATTTGAAAGCCGAATCTCTTGATTTCCTAGCTATAGCAAGTAATGCATTGGTTAGTTATGTTTAGTGCATTGTGTAGGCTTGTTTATTTTGGTTGCTTTGTGACGTGGAAGTGAGTAATCTGTTCTGCTAGCTAATTTCATGTTTTTTATCAATGTGTAGCATTAGCATTTACCAACAGAAAACCATCACATGACTAGTGAGATAATAGATACATTGATTTCTCTCAGATCTTGACATACTAGTGAAGTATTGTCACGGCAACTGGTGATAGAAGTAGCAGCACAGATTGTGAGACATACCATGCTATTGTGTTGATCACTGAATTGGCAGCTTCAACTGGCAGTGTTCAAGGCTTGTGTTTACTGCAGATTAATGGCAGCATGCCCAGCTGATTAGTTACATATAACTGGGATTACAGCTAAATGTTGAATTGGAGGATCATTTTCTTTAAGAACATAGATCACAAGACATTATTAATAGTGTCAGGTTTATTGTCTGTGCATGCATTTGTATCATTAGCCATCCACTGGTTAAACAGTGGCCAACACTGTCTGTGTGCTCTGCTCATGCTCAGAGGTCATTTCCTGTAATAATCATTATGTGTATTCTGATTGCCAGAGCTTGCCACCATCAAGAAGTGTACCCCACTGTATGGCCAGCCTGAGTGGTGGGGAGAGGCAGAGTCTAATACACAATGCAGCAAGGAGTCAGACCAGGATGGTAGTTCACATAAAGAGGAATTAGGTGAGTACAACACTGCCTCTTGTTATTCTCTGCTTTCTCAGTGTAGTGTTAGATTTGGTAAATATCTTCATGTTTTCATCTTTACCATCTTTATGATGTAACATGTTGTTGAACTACTTAATTGTCATGCCAGTAGGAATAATTATTTCACATACTTTCTGGTGTATTTTATTAACTAACACAGTAACAGTTATCAGTAAGTTATAACTGACCCTAGTTGTGTAGTGGTTAAGTTGTTTGACCCATGGTTGGTAGGTATTGGGATCAAATATCAGTCAAGCCATGGTATTTTTAATCTCAATACTGACTCCAACATAGAGTGAGTGTTATGCTTATACAGACCAGTGGTCCACAACTGTTTCATCAGAGGCTGTGGTAGGTGCTGTCCTATCTGTGGGATAATGCATATATATATATATAAAAGATCCCATGCAGCTACATAACCCTGGGTTATGTATTTCTTGACTTGTTTTATACACCAGAATCCCAGGTTATGACCACTTCAGAATTAACACCATCCTGAAATTAAGACTACTTTTAGGTTCTGATGTCCTCCTTTGAAAAAAGGCCAGGCCAAAACATACGTGACCAGAACGTCCTACATTCATGTGGCAGTAGTGGGTTTCTTCTAAAGACCATAAGTCACAATGCATAATAGCTGCTGAATACACAATGTGCTGAGGTGTTGCTAAACCACCAAACCTCTATTGCCTTAGATTACAGTCTTTGCATATATTTAGTTGTATATTACAAATTTATGCATTCTTAGAAAGTGTATTGGAAATTACTGTTGGATTAGTACTTATTCCATACACAAGTTATTTTACAAAAAATAATAAATTAGTCACTGCAGTTATTTGAAACTTGAAATGTTCAATTTAGTTTTAAAATAATCCAATGCGTCTACCATTATATTTGATTTTTTAGTCCAATAGATCTTCACTCAGTCTTTTTTATATTATTAGTTTCACAACCAGTGTAGTTAATTAGAGAATTTTCAGAAAAGATAAGATTATTTTTAATATGCATGTGATTGATTAAACTAATGTGGCTGATGGTTTGTGGAAAGATTCAGCCACCAATTTTTTCCCTTAAAATTTAGTGCTAACTAAGTTTTGACCCTCACCTTCCTTAAATATTGAAGTCTTTGCAGTTTGCATTAACATATTTGCTAATCCATCCATGAGTCATGACATGATGGGTGGTAGAGTGGTGAGGTCTGGTGTAGCACTAGACAAATATTTCAAATTACTGGCCAATTTAAACTATTAACTGGGTAATATTATCAGACAGACAGACAGACAGAGAGAGAGAGACATGCATCAGATATGTATTATATAAATTTACAAAGTTATATGACCTTGTACCCATGGATGTAGTGCGATGTGCTTGTTTCATAATTTTCAGTCTCAGTTTACAATTATTATCTGTGAAAGGTCAAACAAAAGGTTAGCATTTTACCAGACTGAGTGTTTATGAACATTTTAGATGTACACTCTTGACATTAAAACTAAATATTACAGTGATATTATAGGGTGTCCAATAATTTAACATTATTTATGGTTTAGTGATAAAACACAGAAATGCAAACACACTCTTTAAAAATGTAAATTAAATATATTTCTGCATTCAAGAGTTCTCGTAACTTTTTATTTTAAGTTTTTTTACGAGAACTACAACATTTGCCATTTTGAATTTGAAAACTTGGATCAATGATTTCAATACTAGACATTTTGGAATTTGCTGACTTGATGCTAAATGTATAAAATATGCATATTACTGTTAGCATGACAGTTAAAAATTGTATTCATTGCTATAAACAGATGTGGGATGATCTATTACATAGGATCCTGTGTTAAAACTTGTCATTCTTCAATGTTGTTTACCAGAGGGTTTGTTTTATGTGTTTAACATTTTAAATTCAAAATGGCTGAAGTGGCTGTCTTCACAAAAACATGAAATAAAAAGATATGAAAACTCTTTGATTCCAGAAATATATGTTTTTATAAAGTGGTTGTATTAGTGTTTTTTTTTACTAAAAGATGTAAAATTATTGGATACCCTATAAGATATCACTTTAACTGCTGATCCATTGTTCTAAATGTATATGCTTGTAACTGACAAAATGTTCTTATTTAGATGGTAAATAAAGTTTGTTTTATTTAACGATGCCTCTAGAGCACATTGATTTTTATCTCATCATCAGCTATTGGACATCATACATATGGTCATTCTGACATATGTCTTTTAGAGGAAACCCTCTGCTGCCACATAGGCTATTCCTTCCAATAAGCAGCAAGGGATCTTTTATATGCACCTTCCTACAGGCAGGACAGCACACACCACAGCTTTGATAAACCAGTTGTGGACCACTGGTTGAAATGGAAAATAGCCCAAACTGTAAATGTTATTTAGATAGATTGCCAGTTTAGACCATTGTTGATTAAGAGATCATTTAGACATTAAAATCAAGTTTTATCAACTAGTTGTGGACCACTGGTTGAAATGGAAAATAGCCCAAACTGTAAATGTTATTTAGATAGATTGCCAGTTTAGACCAT
>JAULBS010120689.1:0-29166 GCA_032355785.1 Symmetromphalus regularis | reverse complement strand
GGGGGGGGGTCTTTTGTTATTAAAAGGGCAGTTGTGAGCGTAGCGAGCAACACTTGGCTCGGGACTACTTATGGCTCCCGGTGGGGTCCAGGGCTAAAGCCCCTGGTCGGGGTTAAGGGGGGCGAAACACCACCAAAGCCCCTGCATTTTTGACAGTTACAGACTTTATTTAATTAATTTCATAGACCAATAAATATATAAAAAAAACAGGCAATTAGTTGAGATTTTTAATAGAGAAAAACCATGAGCACTTCAGAAAAAGGGGGGTTCGTTCGAACCCTACGAACCCCCCCCCCCACCCCCGGATACGGGCTTGCATAATTCTTTTTCATATGAAATTATATTCCATTGGCCCGTATCCCTCTAAACTTTGCGATTAAAAAATAATAATAATTTTTTTATTATTTTAATTTGTTTTTTATTATTATTTTTTTAACATTTAAGAATATGCATTTTCTGGATCCGCCACTGAATTCATTGCTTATATCTACACCGACGTGATAGGCCTAATGATTTTTTGGTCGATCTATGCCATCATCGGTATCGTGCTGTTTTGAACATGCTAACACTTTTATAATGATTATCAGTTTTTGTTTAAGTGCATAGGACAAATTTATAATATTGAGAAAACAGAAATCGACCAAAATAAATGTGTCCTGTGGTGTACGGTTCGTATGTAACATTTTGGCATTCACCGACCCTAAAAAGATCAATAGGTATCGAAATTTAATTAAAAAAAGACCTAACATTTACCTTTTTATGAACTATGAGTAACTTAGCCATGTTTGCGAATAATTTATGTCCTTAAAAAAATAGCCGAGAATCATTAAAAGGAAATTTACGGCTCAATATGAAACGATGGGGGGGGGGGGGGAGGCAATGAACGTCCCCCCACTTGTGAACTTTTTTTCATACGTTAATGTTGCCATTGTAACCAAAATCTGATATAGAGTTTGTACCCGATCCGTAAGTCACCACCACTCTCAAAGTCGTTCCTATGGGCCTGCACATACAAGGCGAATGATTACATGACGTTGTAAACGACAGTTAACGACGTACGAGGAAATACCACCGTTGCGCAATAATTTTAAATCCCATACATACATGACACGCCAAAACGTAATAAATTACTCTCGTGACACGAGGCAATAATTTACAAGAAATACAAAAGTCTTAATTGTAACCCTTTCTTCATGACGTTTTGAACATTGATTTTCTAATTGATAACACTCGGTCCTAAACAAGCATCGTTTAAAAAGGATCTCTGACATATCACGAAATGCATTAATAGTACTTACAGTACGCCGCATTGTCTTCATCTCTAATACTACTTAATTGAAAGCCAATCACAAATTTTGTTTTTATATTGATATATTTGCACTGTCCACCTTTACACCCACCCCCATACCACACACATGAACCAATACACAACATAAATTCTAAATTACATCCGATTTTTAAATAATATTTTTTAAATATAATTTTCAATTTCAATATTTATTATTTCCTTTTTTTTAAATACATTGTGTAAGTCATAAATGATATTAGATTATTTTATTTCATAATACGTTTTACACTTAGCTATGGATATTTGATGCAACATCAATAATGAAAAACAAAAATGTATTAAAATATATCTTTATATCTACTGCTGTAACTTACCTCTCAAAGAATTTTTTTTTTTTTTAATAATAAAAAATAAATAAAAAACCAACAACTTCCCACTCCAAACGCCCCTCACCCCCCCCCCCCCCAACAATCACAACAGACAACAAGAAAAACGTATGTGCATTACCTTTGATAAAAGTGTACTGAAAACGTACTAACATAGTCCACTGTATGATAGTTTGTATTATTTTCATGATGTGTGAACGGCCGGAGGATCGGATCTGTTTGTGGGACTTATTTCTGATTTACACTAGGTTTTAACTAGTTTATCACAAATTCTTGTATTCGAAACGCTAGAACAGTTTTAATAACATGTCTAAGCTTAGAGCAAAAGCTGATTTCGTATTCTGTATTTCAGACATGTTTTATTCTAGGAATTTATTATTATTATTATTACTTGCTGCTTTATTAAAACTAAGTTGTTAACTATTATATTACTATATGCTACAAATAGTATTTATTCAAGATAGGCCTACCTTAAAAAAATAATAAATAATAAAATAAAAAATTCATATCAATTTTTTTTTAAAGACAATTACTTCTAACGCCTTCCTAAATTTTTAGTAGTCATCCCTTACGTATACTGTTTTAATGTCTAAAACAAAAACTATTTGAAGATACGTTCTGATTCACAATTTTATACTGAAATGGACATCGATTTCTTATTTGCCTTTTAACATTTCGTAACACTGTTGTGTATTGCTGGTCAACATTTTAGAATTCTGAATCTAAGCATGTCTTGGTACACTTTGTCCTCTGACGCGTCATTGAGAGTGCGCCAGTTCTTAGACTAAACGTGATTTAGTTCTCTATATCGGTAAATACATTATTATCTGAAGTAACAATAAACACATGCGTGCACTAGTGTCAATAAACACTTCAAGAGCAACAATCAACACACAAATGTGTAACGGCATTGATATTTTTAATGTGTAAAAGCATCAACTGAAATAGACAAGGATAATTTTCATGAAGTGTTAATATAACTAGTATTTTAGTTTGAAAGTTGGCTAACCACAACTTTCTGCATATTGATGTGCTCAGTGTTTTGAAGCTTCAAGTTACTATCTCCCCCACGACCTCCCCCCCACAACAAAAATCTTTCCCCGTAACTCCATGTTTTTGAAGCCTAAAAATACAATGAACAAATTTCCATCATATTGGTAAATCAACCATCTTGAATTTTTAAACTTACTAATTGAAAATCATATTTAATAATCTGTTTGAAACTTACACACTCGTTTGAAACCCCTTTTCGAAAGTCACAATGTTGTTCCTACGGACTTGCTATATGTTTCTTTATTAAAATATATTTATGTGTAAATATTTTCTTGTTTTAAATGCAAGTCAAATTATTATACTAGTGCAATAAAATGCAAAACATAAATCACCCAAAAACAAAATTATGTTTAATATTTCATAAAACTGTTTCCAAGTGGATAATGATAGTACCATACACACCATCCATCGTTAATAGTCTTCTGTTGTTTACCCTAAAAAAGTAAAATGTGTAACTTTAAAATCAAAATAAGATTTTGCATTAGACATCACTTTATTAAAGCACACAGTTTGTTTATACTGCTTCATATCATGAAATAACGTTCACATAAAAGACAAACTTCCTGGAAAGAAGAATATTGCATCAGATATTTAAATTCAGCCTTCATTGTGTCTGTACAGTGCCATATTGTCAAATAACCTTCACACAAAGGACACATTATTTATCGAATAGCAATAAGTAGAATCCTTTCATAAACAAAGGTATTAGTTAATTTTCAAACTGCTGCTTTCAATAAAATAACAAAAAAAAACGAGTATAGAAGATGAAAATAGAGATTGCATCAGATTGTTTGATGCACTGTGAAATAACCTAAGAACGTCTGATGATCTCTTTCATAAAACATTATGAAAGCTTTCAGTTCTTAAATGCTATAATTCTTTTATTATAAAAATGTCTGTGTCAGTATGACACGGCATTATTTGAAACGTGAGTACATTGAACCTGCTTTATAAAAGAAATTACCATACCTTATTGCTTGTTCATCAAATTTTTTCTTGTGTTTTCGATGATATGTACCTCACCGACTGGCCAGTGAATAACAATGTGTAGATATGTTTTAAAGTAAACAAGTGGCTTAAACAATATACTACTTTGCTTTCAGGACAGACTAGCCTTCGCGGTCGTTACGTGACAATTTCACTGGTACCAAACGTTCTAATTGGGTTTAACATGAAGCGTAAAATCTAGTCTAGTTAGCAAATCATCCTGAACGCAGCCCTGTTTTTCTTGCACTGATGAATTTCTGTTAAAAATGTTATGACTCTAGAGTATACAATTAAACAACAAGCATAACATTCATCTCTGGTGTCAACAGCACCCCAAGAAATTTTAGTCATGTGCCTTGTTTAAATATGCACTATCGTGGTTAAAAGTGTTATATCTAGGTATTTTTAAATAGAGTGATAAACAAATACAAATTAATTGATCCTAATAAACGTAATTTAGTCCATAATACCAAAGATCGTAAATATTGCGGAGAGGCATTCATATAGGCATATCGAGTTTGTGGTTTCAGGCCACACTGACCAGTATTTTATCGTGATCAAAATTGTATCTCTGCACATGAGTTCAAGGTAGGAATAGACTAATTTGTGAGGGCATGAACTCATACCCCCTTAAAGAAAAAGAAATAATTGTTTGTTTAATGACATCCCAGCACATTGTTTATTCAGCAGCTGTTAGGTGTCAGACATATGGGCCCAGTTGTTGAAAACATTGTTAAGCTAACCATGGGGTAGCTGAATATTTACATTTAAAATATCTTCATAGAAAGTTCAAATAAACTTCTGATTTGATTATTTATGGATACCTTAGACTATAATAATTTAAGTTTAAAAATATCTCTTCAATTACTTTTGCAATGATTTATAATTTAGTTTTGAAATATTCAACTAACCCATGGTTATCTTAACCTTGCTTTGAACAACTGGGCCAGTGTTTTGCTACTCGTGGTCTTTAGAAGAAACCCACTACCACCATACAGGCTACAATTAGCAGCAAGTGATCTTTTCCCATACAAGATAACACATACAATAACCTTTGATAAACTAGTTGTGGACCACTGGTTGGTGTAAGTGGTATACACCTAATTGAACCTTGTGGTCTGTCATGCTGGATTGGTGCTGGTATCGAAATTAAAAATACCTTTCCTTGACTGAGATTTGATCCCAGTACCTACCAACCTGAGTCGAGACAACCTCTGCACCACCAGGGTTGATGCTAATAACCACTGACGAAACTGAGGTTTTATCCAAACATTCTTTGTTGCTGTATGTATTCATTCAGTTCATTTCAATTATTGATTCAGAAGTATTTTCTCATTACCAATAGAAAGCAAAATAGCATGCAGTAGATGAACAAAATGACAAAATAAAAAGTTATAAGAAGTTTATTGACTTAATCACAAATACAAATAAGAACTCATTCTTGTTCTAGTTGATACAAACCAAAGTTACAAGTAAACATATTGTTCACAATATGCTGAACCTTTACATATAAACAACTTGATGATCGAATGATGTGAGAAAATGTTATGTATAAAATGTTTTGTAAAAAAAACACATGAAATATTTCTTTGAGTAATTTCCTCCAGGTCCTGTAGCTGCAACAAGATGAATAACGTATATTCAAAATATACACATTAAAAAAGTTAAGGATCACTTTATTAATCATCATCAAATAACAGATGCTTTCTTTTTGTGAGGAAGAATACTTGAGTTATGTAAAGACTTCAGTTTCTGACATCACATAGAACATACATCATCATTTCTGATTGATTATTTCAAAAATACTATAATTTTTCCAAATTGTTCCTTATCTTTTTTAATGAGTATTTAATCAAGTGTGGACATACTATTAAAGCCACTGAAACTAGTTGCTAGACAATGCTACATATTTTCAATTCATAGTCTCTTTTTTATTGGTTCTATAAAATCTATTTGTTCATGAATTATTAATTTATCACAATTACTTTTCCATCTATCCATGATATATTGCTTGTGCTACAGCTGTATGTTCATGAAAGCTTTATGTTCATGAAATGTTTTTGTTCATGAAAGCTGTATGTTAATGAAATGAATTTTCTACTACATTTGTGCTTCTATACTTTACTACATATCAAACACACTCTACTTAGTAGATGTAAGTTTGATTATGTATAAATGTGGAGATCAATGAGCTATTTACATTACTTAATGAATGCTAGACATACAAACCTTGCTTACATATCCAATCATAACCAGAAGACATCTATTCTCACGAGATCTCCACTGTGAAATTCAACTCTGTGTTCTTGGACTAATTTTGATAAATTTTACAGTAAACTCAGGTTATAATAAACTTAAATGGACCAGCAATTGTTTGCTATACCCATAATTCATTACAGATAATTATAACATGAAGTAATGACAGCCATTTTAAATACTATATTCTACATGACATGTTCTTTATAACTGTTTTGATATATATTTTGCTATTGTTACATTTGTTAAAGATTAAATTTAGTATAAATTGTTTTTAAATTTTCATACAATATATAACTATTGACACAAATTTTGATAAGATAAACAAAATAGAACTTGTTTTCAAATTTTAGAGTGAACCACAGAAGAGAAAAAAATAATACAAATATACAACAAAAGTGATAAAGAGACCAGCTCATGATAAGATCTTTCATTGCATGTGTTACATGAAAACCAGTTCAAACACAATGCATATGAACAAGACAAAATTATATATATAAATACTGTTAATTAAATAGTCTGAACTCTGTAAATAATGCTAAAATGTTGAAATTGTCTCATGATCATATTTCTTCTTAATCTAGTGTTAAAAAACAACTATAATTCCGGAATACTCACAAAAAAGCCATATTAATCACCAACTTTTGATTTTAATCTGGTATTACCAAATTTTGAAAAAATGTGAACTCATCACATTTCGGTCTAGGAATCACCTTCTAAAGTGTTTATAAGGAACCCTGTACTATTCTCCAAACAAAACTAGGGACTGAGATAGTTGTGAAAATTATTGAAATTAAGTCTGAAAGTCAGCCACTACAGAACTGAAAAGCAGACGTAACTTCTTTAATGCGGAATGTTTGAAGCAACACATTTTTTACTCTGTTACAGAACTACTGGATCAGGAATTATAAACATCATACCCAGTGGCAGATTTAGGGGGCACAAGGGTCTGCCCACTAAATTTTGTGATTAAAAAAATTGTTATTATAATTTGTTATTTTTTTTAAACGTTAAAGAATCTAAGGATTCTTTAGGGGCCCCCTAAATGGATTTTTTGGATCTGCCACTCATACCCTCATAACAAGGTCAACAACCTATTATCTCTTACAAAACTCTCAAACTGACCATTAACATTAAAACAAAATACCCACTGTCATTTCTTCAGAGGAGTCATAACTGTTGCAAATACAGTTTTAGACAAAATATTTCTGTCTCTGTAATAGTTATTTCTTGTGTTATATTATTTCTTTTATCTTTGAACATTTTATGTATATTTTGTATTTTCACAGACATTTTCTGTAAAGCATCATTTAAGTTAGCTTAATTATTTATGTATTGCTTTTTGTGTGTTAGTACTGTAAAAATTATTTTCTTGAATTATTCAACAAAACATGCTTCAATTGATAAAGTCATTACAAATGAATCCACAAGTTCATTAAAGGTGCTAGACCGAACTCTTCAACTATGCATGCATGAGACCCTAATTGTTATAAAAGGGCTGGTGTAAGAGTATACTAATACCAATGTGTAACAGTATATCTAACATACAATTAATGTGGTTATCCAAACTATGAATTTAGCAAGTTCTACTGTTCAACTGTTCTGTTAACCAAACATATTGTACAATGGTTTAGAATTTGTCTTTAGAGAATGATAAATGAAACAGAAATATTTTTCAATAGTTAAGAATTCACAGAAGTACCTTTAAAGAATAATAATTATTACATACAGCTTATTTTACTCTGAATTGTCTTAAACATATAAAATGACTGATATGTTAAATAAAATGACACAAGCATTGTCTTCACAAACTCTGTGACGCTTGAGATGATTGCTGATGATAGATGATGAAATGAAATACTTGATGATGCTGGTACCACGACTTGTACCTGATACTGTTCATGATTGAGTAGAAAGGATGAATTCAAGCAGTGCACTTTCATGACTTGTTGCTTAGTAACTGCAGGTAAATGTCTGATTCAAGGAAACGAGGATAAGAGTCTTTTTCCATAAGAATACGGACACGTTTCTGAGCTTCATCGAACGCTGTTTTTGATGGTGTATCAAGATTTCCTAATGTCTTCACTCGGGTTTTAGCATCAAGATTAACCTGAAAAAAAATCAAGAATTTTATTAGTCAATGAGAAAATCATTAGATTGCAATTAAACCTGCCTAATTAAGTTATCGTTCGAGTGATGTAAATGTGAAATCAAATGTCAAGAGTCTTAATATAATGGTTTTACTATGTTCTTATTGATGTTTGATGAACTTTTCAGAAACCCACGCATCCAACATGGATGTAATAAAACAAATTTTATGGAAGCTAAAAAAGGTTTTCTCCATGTTCATTAATTTAAATGATTTTTTTCTATTTATTGAAATACTTTGTTCATATTATTCACAAAAACCCCACCACCTATAGATTTATCAATAATTACTTCTGGAGGTGGTGAAACTAAAGATTAATTAGTTTTTAAATTATACAAAGAAAAATACTGTTTGTTTAATATGTCAGTATATTTTTTAAATAAATTGGTATTAGGTGTCAGACATTAATTTGTGAAACATGGTCTACAGAAGAATCCTGCTGTATTAATTAGCAGTAAGGTGTATATAAAACAGCACATATCACAGCTTTTTATGTAACAGTTGTGGATGACTGTCTGGAATGGGAAATAGCCCAAGATCAGTCATATTACCCACTGCTGGGTACTCAATAGTAATAATACATACCTCTTTTGGTGCCTGCACAGCGACAAAGTCTGTGTAGATTTGGTGTGCAGCTGAGCTAATTTTGCTGACTTTCGTTGTTTTGAAATTTTCACACGCAATCCAGAATTCAAGATTATCCTCACTGAATTCCGACTTCAGGAAACCTCGGAAAAGTTCCAAGCCAACTAAAAAAAATATAATAAAAATTAATTAATGCCATGGAGAGTAGTTTGAAATTCTGATAAATTGCACAGAAGAAGATCATCTTCAAACATTCAAAAAGTACAACAATTCTAAATATCATACATTCATTTTTTTCAAGAATAATAAATATTTGTACAAATTTTAATTAAAATACATGATACTTTGAGATTAAAGTGCACAGGATTCAAATGTGGTTGACCTAGTTCTTATAAATAACATTTCAGAGAAACTTACCAAATTACAAAGAAATCACTCTTATTTACTTTAAAAAGGTAACTTTTATTTTCAGAGACCCTAGTTATTTCTGATGTCATTTATAATATTATCTTTAACAGCATACATAAAATGAACAAACCATTAGCTATGTGAATAAATAGATTATTGTCATACCTTTATTTAAAAGCAGGTTTTCAAAAGACTGGCTCCACTGATGAACCTCTTCCAAGTTTATGTATGTTACTTTTCCATTCTCGCCCTTCAGCGTTGCACTCAGTGATGTGTCTGTGTGTCGTCTCCGTAACGCTTGCAACTTCCTTTTCATATTCCTTGCACTGTAATAAATAGAGCTGGTAAGTAACCTGATATGCCACAAAACAAATACATATAGTTTTAAAGTAAAAAATCACCCTCACACACACGACCCAAATTTTTTAAAATTGATCATATATTTACACACACAACGTATAAATACATTAAAAGCAAAAGATATATTTTTTATAGTATTTTCAAATTTAATCTTTATACTCATTAACATATTTAAATATGTTTTGTCTAATATTTGACAATTTAAATTGTTTTTAACATTTTGTAATATATCCCATATTCCTCCTTCCCTATCCCTTTCCCAAATGTTAAATAATTGTTAGATGGATTCAAAATGTTTTAAATGATGTAAAAAGATAAAAACTTACAGACTGCGTTTCGGTTTGGTGTTTGAGCTAAAAACAGGTAATTCTTCGGAGGCCATCATAGCTGCATCAGCAGAAGATGTTTTATGGATTGGTCTGACCTTGTGTGGAGCACTTTCTGATTCAGTGGATTCACAACTGTTCAATTGCTCCCTCCGAAACTCCATCTGAAATAACACCAGTCTTTATAGAATAATAAAATCACACAAATAAACAAGTCTTTATAAAATAAATAAATAAATAATAGGTTTCACTATAAAGTAAATGTAAATATGTAAATCACCAAAACACTCAATCCTGTCCTTCACCTGATTAACACCCTAAGTGGTGCAGTTACTTTATTTGTATATAACTTTGCTTGCTTCGATAAAGAGTTAAAAATGTTTATATATTTTTCATTATTTAAATACTTGCTTCTATAGATGTTGTTGTTTGTTTATGGGTTTGTTTTATTGCTTGTGTAAAAAGTTGAGTTTTTGTTTTTGTCATTATTTATTTAATAAAAACCTGCATTAAAAATCACATTTCAAATTTGTACTCACAATGCTTATATTTATACCTGTATACAAAGACAACCTAATCATCGAAGACACATTTTGTAGGTATCTTAGATGATTGTTATGCACAGGTTTCACTGAACTATGCTTAGACTTCTTTGGTTCCTAAATAATCCTTTTATTTTATTTGTAAGAAAAAATTTAAATATTAATTTTTGCAAAAATTATTTTAATTAAAAACACTGAATAATAATTTAAATGTTTTAACTTCATTTTCAAAATATTTTAAATCTAATTCACTACAAAACAAACTTTTAATTATTAATTAATACTGATTATCTGAATTACATATTAATGAGAAAATAAAAAGAATTAAATTTTATAAAAATTAACTTTATATTTATTTCTTTTAATTAATTTACTCCATTTTCAAAGTATTTTAATTTAATTTCTTACAAAACTAATTTTAATTAACAATATGTAACTGACTATCCAATTAAATTAAAATAAAAAATTAAATTATAAAAAGATTAACTTTTACCTCTTTTAAGTAATATTTGCAGAATGCGTGAATCCCTTTCATGATCCTAATGTCAGACAATGTCATTGCATCGCTGAGCAGTTTTAACATTTTATACTCCGACCCAATCCTATAACAAGCCTAAGAACATCCTTAAGGAAAAGCTTTTGTGACGAAAATCTTTCATGACGTATTCATACGCCCTAAAGGATTCGCATATGTGTGAGCTAACGAGGAGAAAGTATCGCTGATCAATCCAATTATATGAGTATTTTTGGCAAGAGCAAAGCATATGAATGACGACAAGCTATGCGCCTGATCAGGCCATTGTTCCGCATTAATGTTGATCAATAACTATTCATATCAAAGAGGTAGTATGCCTGAGAGGAATCTTTTAACAAGGCATGCGCCACTGTTTTATGATGTCTTTGCTAAAAATAGCCAACTGATTCAAGCCTCAATGCACTTCACCTTCAAATTTACAACGTCATTCCTATCCCAATGACCCAGTTTCAACGATTAAAATAGGAAAAAACGTACATCAGTGACCCAGTGCCGGAAAGCATTAACAAAAAATTAGTAATGTATAATGAAGTCCAAAAAGGTGACTTAGTTCCAAAAGACTAAATGTTTCTTCACTTTTAAGACTTTTAACTTTTCAGATTTATTTTAGTTACAGCTAATAATTATTTAACATATTTTAACATCTAGCATAATTTGAAGTTTTATCACCTATTTATGTATTTACGTCATATTTTGTAAATATTTCAAATGTTTATAAAACTATTAAAGTATTAACTTTGAATATTTTTTAAAATTTAGACCTTATCACCATAAAAAAGAAACCAAATTTAGACTACTTTTTTATTTTTTATCCGATATTCTATGTACAGTATTTTGAAATCTAGGGATTCATCATTAGAAATAACTACCAACACAATTTAACTGTTGTTACAAGCCAAAACAGAAAAGTACTTCAAATTCAAGGTCAGTACTATTATCTATTCAATATTTACAATTACTATAAGCTATTAAAGTGAGTTGTTAAACCGTTACAAGTGTTCCTTCCTGTTTGACATGGTTCAAGTCTGTCAGACCACAGACTATAAGATAATGAAAATAATGAACCTGTAGATGCTTGTATCAATCCAGATAACTTGTAATGTAATAAAACATATTTTCTGTTTTTATCACACACACACGCACATATGCTTGCACACGCACAGATGCAGTTTTAATATACCAGTAGGTATATCATTTTTATAGGGGAAAAAAAGAAAACTATCAAAATAATGCTATGACAGTTTGAGTGTGATGAGTTGGGTGGGGTGGGGTGATGGTGCATAACCTGGGTTAATGTCTAAATCTGCTCCTGATTACATTACATTTATGAGAAGAAAATAAATGTTATATATGACAAAATTTTATTTCCAAAACTGCTTCTGTTTTTGTCATGCTATCAGCAAAAAACAAATTACTGCTAAAAATAATGGTCTAACAATGGCATGGAGTACAATTAGAAAATAACAATTATCAACAACTTACCAGTTCGTCCTCTTTCTCCTGCTGTTCCATAAACAAGGCGTGAGTAGGGATATCTTTAGCACAACCGGCACTATGACTTCGCCTTAGAGGTCGCGATAACATCTTGCGGAATCTACGTTTTTTGGTTTCCTTTTTATATGTTGGGACATCTTGTAATGGTTTCGGAGAGGAAGGCTCAGAGTCTGACCCCTCAGGGGTTGAGTCACATGTAAATGTCACATGCAAATCCTCATTAGGGGACACAGTTTTGATTGTGAATGTTTCCGACACATCACAAATACCATCATCAACCTGTGAAGAGTAGGACAACAGTTCGACTGTCTGATCAGTGTCATCACTTTGTTCTGTTGAAGAATAATATTTCTGAAAGCTGAATTTAGTGGTTGAACTATCAGTGTCTGTTGAGCGTTCTGAGGACATGTATGTATGAACATTGCACTTTTCCTGGAACTTTTCATTCAAGTCGATATTGCAATTGTCATGAGAGGATGACTGGTTTGTCACTCTTGAAATATGGTGTTTTGGGTTCGTCAGAGCACGCACAAAATCATCAAGATCGGAGGTAGACCACTGCTGGGGAAGAGGTGAAGATGGTTCGTCCAAGTGAACACCCTAAAAAACAAAACAAAAAACATTCAATTTTCTTTATTATGTGACAGTTATTTTTTATGATGAACTGTATCTGTATGAAATTTATTTTCCCTGGGGAGAAAAGACTATAATTATTTTAAATGTTTTTTTAAACAAGACAAAATGAGCTAGTTAGATATACAAAATGTGATGGTAAAAATATTCTGTGTATAAATACATAAAATGAAAACATTTAGCACATTCTTATCCTTTAATGTGCTAGAACCAACTACATAGTTCACTGGCTATTAAATAAACAACTACATAGTTCACTGGCTATTAAATAAACAACTACATAGTTCACTGGCTATTAAATAAACAATGGACCATATAGCATGTATATTCTGTTGTCAGTTTTTAATCATAAGATGTATGAATAATTTTATCATAAATATCATCTGGTCCATCCAGTATCAATTTGCAACCTCTGAAATTAAGAAAATATCTCCGGCAAAATAATGCTGTGGAGAAATAGTGTCCACGGCAATTTTAGTGTAAAGTATATTTTATTTTAATAATAATTAAAAAAATACACCTTGAAGACACCACCATCCCCCCACCTCCCCCCAAAAGTGCTGTGGGGAATGAAAAGCTCTGTGGAAATCTCCACACCACTGCCGATTGGCCACAGGAGATTTCAATGGTTGAGTTTATGTCAGCAATATTCACATTCAAATATTACAAAGAAAACTGTAACAATATAATACAGTTACAGCATCATTGGCAGTCAAAAATTATAATTACATAATATATACTTGTATTAAAAGTGTTGGCCATATAATATATACACCATCATTGGTAGTTACAAACAATAGCTACACATATGTACTTTTATTATATGAGTGTAACTATACAATATATACACATTTTATACTTCGTCAATGACTATTAAACTATAAAAACTAGTTATATCATATACACTTGTATTGAAAGAATGTAGCTATATAATATGTACACACATTACACACCGTCAATGACTATTAAACTTTTAAAACTATAGTAATATCATATATACTTACATTATAAGAATGAAGGTATATACACATTACACACCATTACTGGCTATTAAACTATAAAACTATAGTTATATAATATATAGTTGTATTATATGAGTATAGCTATATAATATATACACATATTACACACCATTACTGACTATTAAACAAAACTATAGTTACATAATATATACTTGTACTACACACCATCATTGAGTATCCTTTCAAGATCACGTCTTTCTCTTCTAGTGTTAATCCTAAAATGATTCACTCCTTTAACAAGATTCTCCCTCCTTTATTTGACCTAAAATGATTCACTCCTACATCAATATTATCTTTTCTTGTATTAATCCTAAAACCATAACCAGTAGGTCAGTTGTTAATTGAACCACTCCCAACACCAATATACAGCACAGTGATATACCAACACCAGTACGGCAGTAGATCTGGATACAGTAAGTTTCCTGTGATTTAAAACTCCTGCTGGAAGCTGCTAATCTGTGTTTGCCAGTAGTTTCCCTCCTTTAAGATAAAAGATAAGCTATTTCTGACCTGTATATCTCTGATGCCACCTCTAATGGTCTATCACAGAAAGTTTGTCTTAAAGTGTTTCCTGGTCGGGTCAAGAAGTTGAAAGACAGCTGAATAAATGTGCCGTTAATGATACACACCCTTCCATGTGAACACCATCTTTATTACAAAGTGCACCAAATGTCAGATTATTAAATGTCGACTGTTGCTGGATTGTAAAATGTTGACTTTTAGCCAAGTGTAAAATGTACTTTTAGTCAAAAGTACAATAATTGAATACAGCTTGACTGTAAAATTTCAAGTTTAGCCAAATGGTAAAATGTTGACTTTTAGCTGATTGTAAAATACTGACTACAAGTACTGCCTAATTTGAAAAAGCTCAATATGGTCAGTGTAAAAAGATGAATATTCCCGATGAAAAAAGTCCAAAATTGCCGGTGAAAAATGTCCAAAATTATTAGATTCAGAAGTTCAAAATTGTCAAGAGTATAAAAAGTCTAGCTTCCTGTATCGTCAAATGTTTAACACCATCTGCTTCTCCAACCCAGAGTAGTGTACTACAAGTCTTGTTAATAATACAAAAACATGCACTTAAACAGTCAACCACCGACTGATTTCAGTACAAGAGTCTTGTTGATAACAGCACCTTGCAGCAAGATAATGGTTAAAACTAAAACACACAACTTGCCACCATTATTTAAACGTTTCACTGTTCCAAACAAAAACATGTTTTCCTGCAGTGAGCCAATCGCTGACGAAATTGTGTGATGTGGTAATTTTGACGTTATGTTGCTAACCCAATCAACAAACTATTCCTGCCTCTTGATAAGATTTTATATGGTGGCCGCTAATCAATGAAGTCACTATCAACAGTGATTCATACGCCACGAGAAACTAGTGATGTGAGAGAGCTGAGTTGCAGTATACAATGGCCAGTGTACACAAAGGTGCACTTTGTTATTAATCTGTTTTTCTCGAATGACAAGTACAAAATCAGTTAATTAGGTTAAGTAATCTAAAAGTACATGTTGTAAAATCAGGGCAGATAAAAGTACAAATAACAAAATTTGGAAATATGAAAGAAGAAAAAATTGAGGAGAATGTAACAGAACTTATGATAGCAAATATATAACAACAAACATTTTATAAAAATGTATAAAGAGAGCCTTGGTGGTCCAGCAGTAGAATGTTGGACTCTCAAGCTGATGATAGTGGTTCAAAACCAGCTGGAGGCTGGCTCACACTTGACTATGTGTCAAAATAACCAAATGTTTGTCATCCAATAGCCGATGATTAATAAATCAATGTGCTCAAGTAACGTAGTCAAACAAAAAAAAAGAAAAAAAAAAAGACTTTTAATATCAAAATCAGTTTCACTTGCAAATCTGATTGAAGTAATGGCAAATAATACTGGTCTAAGTTTGTTTGCATTATTGATCTACGGTTGTTTGTATTATTGGTCTAAGACTGTTTGTATTATTGGTCTAAAACTGTTTGTGTTATTGGTCTAAGATTATATTATTGGTCTAAAACTGTTTGTGTTATTAGTCTAAGATTGTATTATTGGTCTAAAATTGTTTGTGTTATTGGTGTAAGATTGTTTGTATATGACTGTTTGTATTATTGAAAGGGAACCCAAAGGTATTTTAAAGATCTTTAATATTGGAAGGGGTTACTTATACATGTGCATCATGAATTTCACATGCAATATCCAGATCAATTGTAATCTTATGAAGAACATTTCAAAAAATCATAAAATTCAAAGTAGGCAGAACACATCTCTGATATTTTTACTGGTTGATGGCACATATATGAAGAATGAATCAGTGAAGTGTGACCTATACCCCTAGAAATATGACCATATTTGTGACACCAAATATTATTGATAAAATTTGTTGAAGTGGTATATGGTACCACAATTTCTCTCCAACACATCTTACACTTAATATGACTAGATATTTGGATTCCCCATTGTCTGATTAGTTTAAATACCAAATTTGAAAGCTCTGCACTAATTATTACAACTTTTATGAAGTTTTGAAAATGATAATCAAAAGTGTCATAGAAATCCACACAAAAAAATGCCACAAATCTGACAAAAACACAAAACTTCAAACCTCTGCCAAAATTTGAAAAATTATCCGATTAAACTAAAATTTTCAGGATATCATTTTTTAGCCAGTTCTAAGACGGACTGGTGGAAAATTGTTAGAAAATCTGTTGATTTGACATGGAATGACCTGTTTGTATTATTGGTCTAAGTTTGTTTGCATTATTGGTAAGGCTGTCATATCAAAAAAGACTACAAGAAATCACAAATATACTCTTTGCTAGAAACAACCAAGTTCCTTGGAATTAACACAGGTATTATGACCTGGGTATTATAAACATAAAAATTATATCCAGTATGTATATAAATACAATAATAATTAAAAAAATATTATGCCTTTAAAAAAAAAATTAATAATACAGATATCATAGTCAGTTATACTAATACTCTGAAATATAAAATCTTTTTTTTAATTAATAAATAATAATCTGATTGATTTATCTCTCATGTCACAAATGTTGTTTCCTATACAATAATTTACTTTAATGCCTTAAATCTTTCACTATTAATTTAGATACACAAAATGTGTGTGTGGGGGGGGGGGGAACAGGAGTATACAACTTGACACAAATGACTTGTTTATCACATGATTAAACACATATCAGTGTCATAGAGGATATGACACCCATCCTTTCTTAATCACTCCAGAGAATTCAGTCAGATGATTTAAACATCTATCGCACTGATTGATTAGATGTGAAATTTAAGACATTCAGTCTGATTGGTCTAAAATAAAAAAAATTCAGTTTCAATAGGGGGCAACATTTGACATTCAATATGATTGGTGTAAAAAAATTAAAAATTCAATTAAACTGGGGCAAAATTTAAGACATTCAATCTAATTGGTTATAAACAGTTGGTGCATACACCCACCAATACATCCATGCTGAACTGTTATTTCATTAAGTGAACCTACACATAAACATGTCAACTATGATGAATTACAAGCCTTCTGGGAACTGAGCAGCTCAGTGAAGCATCATTATTGACAAACTAATTCTATAGTTTTCCCTGCACTCTGTCAACAAGTTTTACAACTTGTGAGAAAATTATATAAAATGTTTTTAATTTTAATTTGTTTCAGATACAATATTCCAGACTTATTTTATTTTTATGTTCAAAATGCATTAAAAAAACAGATGTACACCTGCACAGCCCCAACATTTGCTGTAACAATCAGCAATGCTGACATAAAAGTTGTCGTAAAATTAGTTTTAAACTACATTGTACTGTTGTAAAAATATCAATATTATATATTTATGATTATTTTCTACCACGGAGCCCGGGGAGATGGAGGAATGGGGCTCTACTTTTCAGGGGACAACTTTAAAAAACAAATGCTGAAGTTTTTTTTTGAGCTGAACGAAACTATTTTCAGACTCAATGATAAAATAAATTGGCAGAATTCGGGAAAGTTTTTGGAGTATGAGGGAGTCACGAGTCCAATAGTTAACATGTTGGCTGGTTGTCAGGTTCGACACCCTACCTTCAAATACACTCTGCGAGTTTGTATATATAGTTGTTATCATGGTACCAGCATAAAAAGATT
The DNA here is from genome assembly GCA_032355785.1 of Symmetromphalus regularis. Lineage (NCBI taxonomy): Eukaryota > Metazoa > Mollusca > Gastropoda > Neomphalida > Neomphalidae > Symmetromphalus > Symmetromphalus regularis. The sequence continues at coordinate 10,994 of JAULBS010120689.1, read as the reverse complement.
TAGTGACAGCAGTTAAGTGCCATCAAAACATTGTCTGAATTTTAGTGGGTAATAACATGTATAACATTTTATATCAAACTACAAAACATGTTCCTAAAAATATGCAGAGAACTTAAACCCACCTTTAGGCATTACAATCTAATGACAAATTCTAGTAGATTTCAGTATTTTAAAATTAAATGAAACAAATTGTTTATTCCATAACTCAAATAGTGCCTTTGTCTTCAAATTAAAAGTGAGCCTCAATGGTCAAGTGGTAGGACATCGGACTCTAAGCTGAAGACTATGGTTCAAAACCAATCAGAGGCTGACACACAGTCGACGACAAGTAAAAATGTCCGAATGTTTGATATCCAATAGCCGATGATTAATATATCAATGTGCTCAAGGGGCGTCATTAAACAAATAAACAAATCAAATTAAAAAAGATTTTTTGATAATTTCATAACCCAAACATAAACATTTCTATAATTGATTAAATATTCAATAACCCAATTTGTGCCTCACATGAACAGGCATTGCAAACCTCAGAGTGATTGCAGGAACTGTGGCTGTGACGTCACGTGGAAGGTCGTCACTGAGATCTTGGCAGTAACTCAAATTGAAACAACACGCAGTGTCGCTATGACGTCAGAGAGTGGGAAAGAACAGATTGTGCCAACAGCTTCTCCCGTGAAGCTAAACACTGACACGTTGCCTTACGCCGTGCCTCCGTCATCATCTCTCCATGTAGTCATGTTTCTAACTTAACTAAATAATTTTGTTAAAAAATCTCACTTAAGTTCTTCCTATGTTAAATTAAGAAGAAAAAAAATGGTGAAACCAATAAACTAAACACAGAGGATGTGATTACACATGTCAGAATTTACAACAAAACTGAAACTGATTGTAATCTATTGGCAAATTACTTGAAAATAGAAACTCGTAATATGTCACTCAAGAATCAAGGCTATTGTTATATGTTTCTGCAAGTTAAATATAGAATAACAGAAATGGAAGATCGTTACAGTAATTATTCAATATTCTCTGTGACTGCTTGTATCTATTTCATTATATAAATAATAATTTTTCTCATTTACTGACTAATTTGTTGATTTATATCTAAATCAGACATAACAAAGATTAATAATTCTGAGTAATCGTTCAATATTTTTAATTCATTTACGTACTAGTAACGTACATGTTTATTTTGTAATACATGTAATAACTAAATTAAACTATGAATGAGTAACATACTAGTTACAAATTTATTGATATAATTATATAACAATCAGAATTACAAATTAATTCATTTATATAACTTAACAGCAATAAAGAATGAGGACATTGGACTCTCAAGCTGAAGACTGTGGTTCAAAACTCATTGGAGACTGGCTCATACTTCACTATGTGTCAAAATTTCTAGGTGTTTGACATCCAATAGCCAGTGATTAATAGATCAATGTGCTCTAGAGGTGTTGTTAAAAAAAAACTAAAAAATTAAATAAAAAAACTCCCAACATAATTATAATTATAAAAAATTTAAATATGTGGTGTATTATTTTGTAATACACTATTACTGAATCTAAAAATGAACTGAATGTATTGCTCTAAAGTTACATAAGAATTTATTTGTATAACTTATGAATTAATAAGAGAATCAGTTATATGTTTTTATTTCTTTATAATACTACTGACCATACCTCAGTGTGAATTAACATTATAATTATTATTATATAACATGTCAACCACATGTGATTTGTTCATTTCCTAATAAACTATGGGTAGATGTTCAGAACCATCTCTATTTACCCACCTCTTTGTACGCGACTAACTGACTGAACCTGAACCTAAATAAACACAATTATAACTGATATAATTTATACATTATATATGGTTTGTTTATTTCCTAATACACTACCAACTGATCACACCTACATATGGATCTGAATTAGAACATCACACCCCAGTATAAGATAAAGAATCTGTTGTGTATACTAATAACCAGATGGCTATTCTGAAAATAAATCTCATTCCAGATGTACTCCAATGACAGGCACTTATTCCACGCACCTATAACCAACATCATATTTACCTCGGTACTATCAGCTAAACAACTCATTATCAATAATATGCCAAAATCTCTTGCTGCCTTTCACCCACCCCTTAAGTTAATCATGCGTAGGTGGTTCAATCTGCCAGAAACACCTGCTGAGGACTTGAGTCTAATGTTTGATCTACCTGGATGACTAATAATAACGGTAATGAGAGCCTTGTTACCCTGTCCATTCCACTTACTCGGTATCAACTCCATACAATTCATTCTCTACATAATGTGGCAAGACAGATGCGGTCATTCACCAATTCCTTTCATATCCTCACTGATAAATGAAAACTGTAATGAAACAGTGATTCAAGGAAAAGCACGGGGGCAATGTACGCAAATGAATGTTGTAATGAACGTGATATGAAAAGGGAGGCAATGTACGCTTTCAAAAATAAATGATTACGAAAGGTTTTACTAGCATACAAATTGTAACTGAAACTGAAAGAAAGGGAGGACGTAAACAACAGTTTTGAAAATAATCATGATGGTAGTGGCTTTTAATGGTAAGATAAAAAACATGTAATCATTTTAAGAGAAGGAATGGGATCATAGGGCAATGTACGCTTTCAAAAATAAATGATTACAAAAAGTTTTACTGGTATACAAACTGTAACTAAAACTGAAAGAAAGGAAGTAGAGAACAGTTTTGAAAATGATCATAACTGTAGTGAATTTTAATGGCAAGATAAAAAATGTGTATTCATTTATGAGAAGGTATGGGATCATAGTGTAATGTAGGCTACCAGAAATAATAAATAATGATTAAAGCCGTTTTCTCAAGCCTATGCATGTAAGTGTGGATCATGCGTGGAATCTGACATTTCTTTTGATAATCTTCTCTGGAGAAGATATGTTTCAGAAGTGAAGATTTGTAATTAAAGCAGTTTATTAAATGAGGAAAAAATAATGTATTAATTATAATTTATAATAAATAATCATAATTTCTTTTTTTGAACTTTTTGTGCATAAAAATCATTTTAAAAATGGACTATTTTTAATGATTTCTTTAAAATATTTTTGAAGTTTTTTAATTTTTTGAGGAAAGACAAGAAATAAACAGGGATTGTTTATAAGTTTATGAACATCATATAAAATAGATTATATATTTTTAATGAACAATTAATGGAAATTCCCAATTTTTATACATTTTTAAATAGTTTATAAATTAAAATGATGCTGATTTTTTTATTACTTGTATTTCAGAGATAGGGCCTAGTCATAACTTTTTTGTACTTTTGTTGAAAGAAGAATATTGTTTATACATTCATGAAAATGATGAATGAAAATGGGGTGACAACAACAATAGTAGGATCTTCTCTAATTAATATCCATAATGGATTCTTGTCAGATTAATACTGATGGAGTATTACAGTACTATCATTTATACTATTTCCTATTAATTCTGTCACAATAACACACATACATGACAGCTATCTGTACGCAACACCTTTTAAAAACCTTTTTTTGTAATCTTGTTGATCTAGATACTGAAAACATCTAACCAGTAACAACACACTGTTTAACAACAGTCTTGTCAACAACCAATAAACACAAAGAATACAAACAGTTTTACGAACTGCGTAAAAAACCCAATCAAGATACCAACGTAAAACTGGTTTCGCAATTTAAGACATAAACAGTTATTGCCTAAATGACTTGAGTTAGTTTCCGACGTCAGCGTGGAAAATCATATTATGATGTTTTCATCAGAGAAAAGATCATGCCATCCATTTAATTAATCAAGTTAGTCAGCAGCATGAACTTGGTACCACATCTCGCTGGAGTGGACTACCGGCCACGGCCTGACAAACAAGTCCATTTCCCTTGTAATTACTCTGAATGCGAATGTTGATAAAAGTATACTGCATACAAAGATCCCAAGATAAATCTTCTATAAACTAAAGTGTTTGTATTATTTTTTTTTTTAAATATGTATTGTTTTGTTCTGGGTTTTTTGTTTACATTTATAGTTTTCAATTTGTTTTTTTATTCTAATTTTGTTTAATAAAAAAAATGTAATGTGTAAACAAAAAATTATTTTCAACTTTTAAATTAAAACAAATGTAATGTTTTTTTGTAGTTTTTTTACATTTTCAACTTTTGTTTGTATTTTAAATTTGAGATTTGTTTGTTTTTAATATGTCAGCTTGAACAGTGATACAAGTGGTACATGACACTACCAAGAAAATGTGTCTCCATAATAAAGGTGGGGTTTTTATTAATTTTTTAAAATAAATTTTAAATAATACATTTTAATGTCTTATTTTCTCATTGCAAGATTTTTGTATTCTTCACGTTTATTGGTTGTTGATGAAAGTGTTTCAGCTGGGGAAATAACCACAATATGGGGCCTAATAACCAATATTTATTTTTGTGCTATTAGAGGTCACACTGGTCTGCAGGAAAACATTCCTGTCAGATAAACACTTTGATCTGTGTATAAAGGACACACAAGGGATCCATAAAGTTTCCTTTCTGAGCATGTGGTCTTTTATGCACAGAACAAAAAAAAAACATCAACATCTAAGTGTATATATAGTTACTTTTCTTGACACGTTTTTACTATACAAGGTGCCATTTATAACAGGTTCAATGATAATATATACAGTCAAGTCCACTTAATTGCATTCCTGATAATTGCATATTCCTGTTATTTGGTAATATTCTGCTGCACAGAACCATTTGTATGCAAATATATACAAAGAATTTCTTTTAATTGTATATGCTATCATTGTAATGTCTGATTAATTGCATAAGAAAATGTTGAAAACTTTAATTTTTTTCTTCAAAAGTACTAAAAACCATGGCGGATCTTAAATTTTTTTTCAAATAATCACAAAATAACCACAAAGAGTAACTGTGTACTATTTTTTCATCTGCTATAGCAATTCAGGTTACGTAGTCAAAGAATTCCTTTCTGAATTGAATATATCAGATTTTTGTGATCATTGCTTGATAAATGTACTTTGATTTTATACCACATAGTACAAGAATAGTAACTTGATTTTAAATGGCTATTTCTAACTAAGGAATAATCCTGTTAATTGCATAAAATATTTGGGCAAAATGCCTATGCAATTAAGAAAATTCTACTGTATTTATAATTTTCAGTTTAAGAGAAACAGGTTTTTACTATACAAGGTGTCATTTGTAACAGGTTCAGTGATATATGTATATAATTTCAGTTTATAAGAAACAGATGTGTATTTTCAATGCTGAGTATTGATTAAATCTCAAATACTATGACAGATGCACCATGGACTCACTGTACCATAATGGAAATCCACAAATCTAACTTTTATCAGTCAGTACCAAATTAACATCTAAAAATAGACCGTATCACTATCATCTGATCTCTGCGGTCTAAAATCAATACGAAGGAACTTGCAGGAAGCATTTGGTTTTCATCGTACATTTTGGTTGCTGTGCACATTGCCACAGCAGACTTAGTCTGTGATTTCAACTTGGCAGTATGGATTTTTTTTTTTTAAACATAAAATTCTAAGCAGAAAATTTCTCAGGAAAAAGAAATCTTGGGTTAAATATGGAAAATTCTGTAGAAACTATGGGTGATAAAATCCTACATTTATTGAGCTTGTTAAAGATCAAAACAAATATAACCATTTGATATATATATATGACATAACGTTTAATGCTTTTATTTTGAATCTACATGTATATGAAAAGGATGAAAAACATTTGGTGCCAAAAAACATAAAATCCATTTAGTGAACATTCACAGCATTCAGCGATTTTGTTTAAGAAATATTCATTTTGCATAGTACATAAGTACATTTTTGCTTGGGGCTCTACAATATTAATTTACTTCTCTTCTACACATACAACAGCCACAATGTCTTGACCTGCAGATGGGTCTCTTTAAATACATTACATTGCCACAAAGTCATGACCTGCAGAGATTTTTTTTTCTATAAATATATTTCTGTGCTGTACATAGCCACAAGGTTGCAAACTGTGGTGTTTGATCAGTTTACCATACCACAACTCAGAGAGAGCACCATCATTAAGAGATGAAAATAGACTGTTCCTGTCACTATGTTTATCCTTGATATAGCTGATATGTACTGGTGCATCCTGTATAAATCTTCACATAAGATTCGCTGCAAGTCTTGTTACCTACTGGCCCTAGTACTAGTAGTGCAGTGGTTAAGCTATCAGTTAAATCCAATATCTTCATTTTTATCGTTGATCGTTTATTTGTAACATTATGCAAAATATAAAATCTATAATGTTAACTACTATATAACAAGACAGACTCAAGTCTCCACCCCGTTTCCTAACATGAATGTAATGATTCAGGTCAGAATCTCAGTAATAACAAAGGCCAGACTTTAATTTTTTTTAGGATTAGATTTTTAACATGATTCCCAAAAATAAGGATAAAAAGAAAAGTACAGTAAAATTTATTTTTACTCTTAAATAATTACAGACTAATACCAGTCTGCTGCTATTAACAGTAAGCAAATCCAAAATTATTTTTAATTCCATTTTCAGTCTTGAAAGTCTTCCATTAAAACTGTAATCCTAAAAATAATTAAGTCTGCCCTATATCTACCAAAAATAAGATGAATACCATTTTCACCCAAATCCAGGATAAAAATATTTGTTCTGGACAAAAATAAACCAAAAAACAATTTGTCTGCATTCTTTCGGAAGATAAAAAAACCACTAACCTTACAATAAGCCTGTACAACAAATCTTATTTTATTCTTTCTTCCTTTATTGCCAGTTTTTATTTTCTGATCCCAATAGGAGACAATTAAGATCTTTACCCGACATTAACTTTTATTTACTTTGTATCAACTTTGAACACTTTCTTTTCTTAACCTTTGCCAAGTTGTGGAATCACCCAGCTTGTCTATCAATCCATGACAAAGCTTGTAAAATCATCCATCTGACCTAGTTCCCATTTACCTACAGCCCTCAATATCAAAAGTAATTATCTCATTGGGTGTTGTCCCTCACTTCAAAAGATGTTAGTGATAAGGTTGAGAAAATTGCAATTGGTACAACGCAGATATCAGATATCGCCATGACGTCAGGCGTGTCTAAATACAGACATACTTGAAACCAAACAGCCATCCTGTAAATCCGTTAGAAGATTGATGTTGCTAGGTACATGGTACTTATGGTACATCATTACCTTCCATACAGTCGAACATGTACATCTCACATCCCATAGTTTCATGATCCTGGAAAGTCATGGAATTTGCAAACATTATTTTTAGCTAGGGAAAGTCTGCCTCCATATTTATTCACTTACAATAATGCAAGAGCAGACTGGACGTTGATTTATAAATAAAATTTCATCATCATTTTTTAAAAAGAAGAATACTCTGACTTAGTGGTTTGTAATGTCTTAAGATTAAGACAAGGATTAAAGAAAAGTCCATGAAAAGTTCATGAATTCAAACATTCTTTATTTTTCTTTATTAAGCACACATACCTTTTTTGAGAGACATTATGACACATCCCTACTTTTCCTATTTCCAAGATCATAATATAATAAATTTAAACAAGTCATTATAAAGTATATAAAATTACTTTTCTTAACACTATAAAGTATATAATAAAACAGATTAGTACCGTACTCAATATATACAATAACTTTTGTCAATACTGTAAAGTATATAATAACATTTAAACAGGTAAACCCCAAAGAACCACACCATTTGACAACCCACCTCACAGAAGCGACAATTATTAGTCTATATAAAAAATTACTTTTGTCAATACTGTAAAATATATAATACTACTAGAAAACCACACCTTTTGACTACCCACTCACAGAAGTGGCAATTATTAGTCTATATATAAAATTACTTTTGTCAATACTGTAAAATATATAATACTACTAGAAAACCACACCTTTTGACAACCCACTCACAGAAGCGGCAATTATTAGTCTATATATAAAATTACTTTTGTCAATACTGTAAAAATACATAATACTATTAGAAAACCACACTTTTTGACTACCCACTCACAGAAGCGGCAATTATTAGTCTATATAAAAAATTACTTTTGTCAATACTGTAAAAATACATAATACTACTAGAAAACCACACCTTTTGACTACCCACTCACAGAAGCGGCAATTATTAGTCTATATATAAAATTACTTTTGTCAATACTGTAAAATATATAATTACTACTAGATCTCACAGAAGTGGCATTTATTATATATATAAAATTACTTTTGTCAATATGGCCCCAAAAAAACCCCACCGATTACCTTTACTAGGTATTTGAGTATCAAGAATAATTAACTTGGGAAAGAAAACCACAAATATTTTTTTTAACATGTTGCCGTTTCTTGCAATCCCATCATGCTTCACTTTGCCACCCATAGTGGCATGACTCATAATGCACTTGAATCTGGCATCCGTGCCATTTTTATTCCCTGCTACCTTGCAGCTCATCTCTTGATGCACAAAGCAGCTGAAGTCTAGACGAATTATGTTACTTTGGTGAAGATTTCCGGAAAAAAGTTTTAAAAATGTTAAATTTTCTTTGAAATGCAACATCTTGAGACAAGCTTGTTTAACGAGCTTTTCGTAACATTCTTTGATAATCCATTTACAGTGCTAAGAGCAGAGACATAAGCTCAAAGTTAATTACCCATATGTTATTTAACCTTGTTATATTTTTGGCTCCATTCTGTGCTCATACATTTATCTCTTGTATAAGAGTTTTAGCTTGTTTATCTGTCTTCAAACAAATAAAGAGTTTTAAAAGTACAAACATCCATTACTCTATTTGACCTTCAGCTTTAATGTTATCACCTTGTTAGAATAAAACACTTGCTAAGCAAATGGACTCAGTCTAAATAGGTTTTTGTTCTATGATGAGATGTTTCAATTAATAAGAATAAAGCAGAAGAGTACAAACCTTTATTGTTTATACATACAACAGGTTATTTATTTGTTTCAGTCAAAATTTCTGAGAAATAGACTCAGTATGAATAAGCTTTTGTTCTGTGTTGAGATGTGTCCTAACAAATAACTATTACAAACATATTAACTTCCGTTGATTAAACAACCTTTAACATTATGTCTTAAACATGTTAGAAACATATGTATGGTTCTAGACTCAGTCTAATTAGGTTTTTGTTCAATGGTGAGGCACTTTTTAACAAAGAGTTTTAGAAAACTATAAATATATATAATCTGACCTTTAGGTTTAATATATTAGTTTGTGTAGGCCTTTTACTAAATTCAGGACTCAGTTTAAATAGTATATTTGTGTAGATAAGTGGATTCAGTCTAGATAGAATTTCTTTCCTTTGGAAAAACACATTTTAGTGATACAAAATTGGATAAATTATAAAATAATTATAAAAAAATGCTCAACTTAAATACCACAATGAATGGATGGACATTAGCCATAGATCATTATTAAAAAATGTAATAAAATCTGGTTATATTTATATTATTAATAGCATAAATAAAATAATGATAGAACAATTTTAAATCACACCTTCCCCTTTACCTAAAAAGGAATGAACCATAACTCCTGCATTACATTGAGGAGGGGTGCAATATTAATAATAATAATAAATTAAATTCTTATACACCAAATTCAGCAAACTACATTATTCACCAAAACCCAACAGGCTATTATAAATCTGACAAATGAAGAAATGACATTATTAAGAAAATGTTCTTTAAATTATGTAATTATATGTTTCAAATTTATATAGCAAATTCAACAAACATCATTATTTACCAAACTCACAACCTATAAAGTCATTTAAAATAAATGCTGTCAAATTATCAAATCTGTGACACATGAGACAAATTTGAGAACTAAGGCAATCATTAAAATATAAATTTTGAATTTTTAAATGAAAGTGCCACCTACATGTATGTTATTTAGAAAAAAAATCATTGTATATTAACAAAAATAAAATGTTTGAGATAGGAATTAATTTATTTTTTTTAATTATTATTTTATTATTATTTTTCTTTTTTCTCTCTTCATTTAAATCTAAAAACTATTATTATTATTTTTTTTTTACCTTTATCTTCATTAATGTTTAATAGGATGTATGTTAAAAGTTTTTTTCAACTGGTAATTAATCAAGGTCCTTTAATGTCACCCTGGTTGGGGAACAGTTTTTTTTATAACAGGGTCTCTGTGAATAATAATAAATAAAAAAATGTTATGTTTAGAATTAATAAACCCAATTCAATAAACATTATGCCCAAAATTACCACCTGTAATATAATCTGAATATAAAATAAAACAAGTGTTGTGATCAAATATCGACAAACAATATAACACCACATTCTAAAGTGAATTACTACTCACCCTCATGTTGTCTTCAATCTGGAGAATGCCCCGCGAACGCCGTAACAATTTCATCAATACTGAATCACAACACTACGCCACTACAATACTTGTGAGCTGTCTCTAATGATCTGAGCCGTCAGCCGATTGCTTCTTGCATATACCAAAAGAGACAGCCAGAAGATGAAGCTGGGGAATTCATCAGCTTACAATCTTACAGCGTACTGAGCATGTGCAGTGCCAGTCTGCGCACCAATCGCTCACAGAGCATTACAAGACAAAACAGAGGAACAGTTAGAGCTTCGTTAATCACCAGTTACAGTTAGAGAAATTTATAAATACCTGTATTTCATTATCACAGATAGAATGAAAAAGTTGCAAGAGTTCAGTGAACTGGTCAGTCTCGGAGATAATTACTATTGTCAGGCACACAGAACAATAGAAGAAAGTTAGTTTAGTGGCAGTGGTCAGTGCAATGTCTGAGATAATTAATATAGTCAGGTACATACTACAATGTCATAGAAGAAAGTTAGTTTAGTGGCAGTGGTCAGTGCAATGTCTGAGATAATTAATATAGTCAGGTACATACTACAAT
>JAULBS010120679.1:0-14214 GCA_032355785.1 Symmetromphalus regularis | reverse complement strand
TCCTTTGTTTAACTGCTGAGATATATCAATTCCTGGGGCACTTTAAAGCAGTGGAAAGTCAAGTCTTAAAGGGTTAAGTTTGCATTTCTTTTGCTGTTCAGTATATATTGTCTGGTACTGAGACTACAATAGAGAAAATCTCTATATATTTTACTCTAGGCACCTCTTACTAGAGCACTTAACTTGCTCTAGCATCTTTACGAACTCCTCTATTATTAGCAGTGATACAGTAGATTAAAACAGACACCCTTGAGTATTGTTGTCCTTTACTAATTCGTGCAAATCACCATTTACAAAATTAATGTAGTTTCTCTAAACATTGATTATTGCAGTTTTATGTGATGAGTCAACACTTGAACTTTACACTGAGCAACTAAGAAAAAACTATAAAATGATTTATAATGACTAAGCAGACGTCTTGAGGCATTATATTAAGAGTTAATGTCTAGTACCAATAAATCCCTATTTATTTTGTCCAAACACTCGTTATTAGTGCATTTGGAACTTGATCCTAGATCTTTAAAAGAAAACTGTAGTTGTTAACAATGATGTAGTAAAGTAAAGCAGACACCCCTAAGTTGTATAATAGTTGTTGATTGTCTGTTACTAATAGTATATCATTGATATTACCTCTTTCCTCCTGAGCCCCATTATTAAATAAAGTTTTATGTCCTTAATTGGCGCATAGACTCAACATGCGACAAAGAAAAAAATCAGATTTTCAGTAATATAGACATTAGCCAACATCCCTAGGTAAATAACAATTAATGTTGTCTGATACCAATACCGTATCACTGAAATACCTGTTTCTTCCTAAGTTCTAAATTGGTGCTTAGACTCAACACATGGCTAAGAAAAAGTAAGATTTTCAATAATATGAACATTAACAGACATCCCTAGGTAAATAACAATTAATGTTGTCTGTTACCAATACTACATCTCTGGAAATACCTGTTTCCTCCTGAGTTCCAAATTGGTGCTTAGACTCAACACATGGCTAAGAAAAAGTAAGATTTTCAATAATATGGACATTAGCCAACATCCGTAAATAACAATTAATGTTGTCTGATACCAATACTATATGTACATCTCTGGAAATACCTGTGAGTTTCCTGTAGGTACCCTTTACCAGAACACTAGAATTTTATATGTTATCCTTTACTACAAAGCTGGAAATATCTCTGCGTTTCCTGTAGGCACCATTTACCAGAACACTAGAATTTTATATGTTATCAATTAAAAGAAGGCTGGAACTTTGTGAAGTGAAGGTTTAATTTAACACCAACTTAATTATTTAAATATCTTTGTGCTAAGAAACTCATAAGCCTGTAAGCAGAGATTGCCACTGCTGTCTGTGTTTGCCCAGCTTTTCCAGCAGCCCCCAGCTCAGACTGTCCTCTTGGATTTCCTTTTTGACTGTCCTCCTCCATGTTTTTTTGGGTCTTGTACACCAGATGCAGTTCACTTAATGACAAGCGAAGTAGAAATTCAAATGATACTATGGTCAAGAGCTACTGCAAATTATGAAATAAATACAAGCAGGAAATCAATGTGAAAACTACATAAATTTGATTAATTAACACATGTTAATGTTACCAACAAAACTTTAACAAATGACCAAGCAAGAGGTGTTAAAAAGCTGCACTTTAGGATACTCAGAGCAAGAAGCATTAATTTCCTAATTTACAGTCAGGCACTAATCTAGCCGGTGAAATGGGGTTTGTTTTCACTGAATATTTGCTCAAGTTGCTGACTTGTTAGCAGTAGAGAAAAGTCGAAGTCGTCGTAATATTTTGCTCAAAGTAAAGTGAAAAACAAATCCCAATAACTAACAGTGACACCGATTTGTGAAGCTAACTAAAACATCACTAACTAATCTTTACAAATAGGTAACAAATTTCACATGACACATCTTTATTGTCCCCTGTCAATGACCGTCTATTTATGGTAATGCGGAACAGACCGTATCGACCTTTGTTCAGTTACGTAATTTGAACAAGAATTCCAGTTACTTTGCTAGAGATGCAGTTAAAAACATGTTGCCTGTTGATTTAGTGGTAGTGTTCAAAGCTGTTGAAGATTGGTCTGCATGCACACTTTTAATTTAGCTTTGTTAAAATAAGGACACCGAAATGTGGTCTAGACCTACTAATTAATTTTCAGTAGTTTCTAAGACAGTGGTTTTGATTGGTTGTGGCTATTCTTTTGGAAACCGGATGCTTTTGCGAGAAATAATTATGTTGTGATTCATGCAACAACAAAGATTATGCAGTTTCAATTCACTTCGGAGTCTTGTTGTCAGTAGTAGATATTTTCAATGGCATATCTATTCAAGTTACGGTATATGGTTGTTGATTCTATTTATTTCATTATTAAATCTTATTAAAAAATTATTGTCTGGTGATTGTGGAAAATGCAATAAGAACATGTTTTAGATTCTCATCATTCTGTGCGCAAAATGGGTAGACCATTAAAAAATGGAGATAGATGATAGGGCTCAGACGTTTACTAATGAAATAATTTTTAAGAAAACAACTAAAAAAAAATATATATATATATTATTATTAAAAGAAAGTTTTTTGGGGTTAATATAATTTTTTTAAATTTTTTAGTCTCCTCTGATAAAAGGATCATAGGCCAACATGACAAAAAAAAAATAAAAAAATAAAAAAATTAAATACATTTTGTTTTTGGTGGGTTCACTTCTCCCATTTATATCAAACTTCTCCCATTTCTTACAGGAAGGGAGAAGTCACTTCTCCCACTTTTTCTATCCTAGATTAGTGCCTGTACAGTAGTTACATTTAAATTGTAAAATCTTCACAGAACTGGTCACAGCTACTCAATTTGTAAAATTTTATTGCAAAGCTCAAAATTGACAGGCGGTAGGCAGCAAATGCCACTCAAAACACCCAATATGCTTTCTGATATTCAGTTTAAAAAGCAGTTTTTTGCTTCTCATCATATTTAAATGATATATATACATATTCTAACTATATTAAGGATTTCTTTAAGCTTTATATCTGCTTTTGTCACAAATCTTATGTATTCTTGTAGATAGAATTACAATATATAAAACTTTTAATGAAGAAATACTGTTACTATAGATTATGTAGACGTGGCCATTTTGCAATGGTGTGCATGTCAATGGAAGAACAGTCTGTCAACAAATAGCCTTTTTAATCCCATATCATATACAGTCAGGTCTAAGTTAAACAGGTAAACTTACTTTTTCGGATACAAAATAATCAGAACTTTTGTTTGCTAATGAAATGTTTTCACTTAATTAAGTCAGAATTTTGAAGTGCAATTTATGAAACTATTTTGTACCTTGCTGTTTATGCAGTTCTGTTTTTGTTTCAGTTTAAAACGAAGACACTGAACCCAAAGTGGACAGAACAGTTTGACCTGCGAATGTATGAGGAGCAGTCTAATCAATTAGAACTAACTGTGTTTGATCATGACACGGCGGGAAAAGATGATTTTATGGGCAGGTTGGTTGAAGTGACCTTGTCTGACTGAATAGCATTTAGGGATACTAAACTGTTTGCCTGTCTTGTGAATGCCTGTCTGGTTGAATGGCTGTCTTCCTGGCTGAATAATTGTTTAATAAATGGCTGGCTATCTTTCTGACTGGCTGACTGACATTCTGGCCCAATGGGTGACTGACTGACTGTCTTCCTGGCTGATTGTCTGTCTTCATGGCTGTCTTTCTGGCTGGCTGATAGACTGTCTTCCTGGCTGATTGTCTTCTTGGCTGATTGTCTATCTTCATGGTTGGCTGAATGGCTGCCTTCCTGGCTGACTGACTGTCTTCCTGGCTGATTGTCTGTCTTTTGGCTGATTTTCTGTCTTCTTGGCTGACTGACAGTCTTCCTGGCAGGCTGACAGTCTTCCTGGCAGGCTGAATGGCTGTCTTCCTGACTGACTGGCTGACTGGTTGTTTTCATGACTGGCTGTCTGGCTGTCTTGCTGACTGGCTGATGTTGTCTTCTTAACTGGCTGACTGTCTTCCTGACTGGCTGGCTTACTGTCTTCTTGGCTGGCTAGCTGACTGGTTGTCTTCTTATCTGGCTGGCTAACTGTCTTCCTGACTGGCTGGCTTACTGTCTTCTTGGCTGGCAAGCTGACTGGTTGTCTTCTTAACTGGCTAGTTAACTGTCTTCCTGACTGGCTGGCTTATTGTCTTCTTAGCTGACTGGGTGACTGTTTGACTTCTTAACTAGCTGGCTAAGTGTCCTCCTGATTGGCTGGCTTACTGTCTTCTTTGCTGACTGGGTGACTGTTTGACTTCTTAACTGGCTGGCTAACTGTCCTCCTGATTGGCAGGCTTACTGTCTTCTTTGCTGGCTAGCTGACTGGCTGACTGGTTGTCTTCCTAATTGGCTGGCCAACTGTCTTCCTGGCTGGCTGACTTACTGGCTGCCTGATTTACTCTCTATCTTTCTGGGTGTCTTTCTGAAGGACTGGCTGTCTTCTTGGCAGTTTTCTTGGGATGGAGTATTTCAAGGGATAGTGAACACACTATCAAACCAGACTGAATTGACAATAAATGGGTTTAGTAGCATTATCTAAATACAGGAAAATATCAAACCAGACAGACAATGATCACAGATTTGTGTTGTTTGATTATAGAAAATCAATGTGCTGCAGAAACGTTAGTTTTGTTCTAAATGGCACTGAATTCTCTTCAGGATGGTGCTGTAACTACAGATGTAAGACTGGTAACAGAAGAGAGCATTCAATAATGGTAAATTTATCAATCAATAAAAACCTGGCAGTGACAAGACTATCAGTATCTCCAGTATCTGTCTTACATCTGCAGTTTAAATTTTATCTCAAACAATTTGCAGGGTCAGAAAAAAAATCCAATTCCAGGGATTTATCCATGCTTTATATGGTACTGAACATCGGCCCCTTTTCAAAGGCACCGAAAATTCTCAATTTCTGGACTTTAAATTTCCAAATTGGTTAATATAATATTACAGTTACATAAATTCAGTGGTGTGAAAACAACTTCCCAATTATGACTAAAATCGCGTTAATTTTCTCAATCCTTTCAGCCATAGGACCCTGATGAAAAATCCTGGATATATCCCTGTATTTCATAAGATTTGTTCAAAAGTGTACTCAGACTGTTACAAGAGCTGTTACAGGGAAAATATTTCCTTGCTATATGAGAACTGTGTATTTTAGTTAAGTTCAGAGGTCAAACCATGATGTCATAAAGGCATTTGCTGTTGTATCTGTCATGTGTTCTGATTTCAAAGCCTATTTTCCATTCCAATCAGTGATCCACAACTGGTTCATCAGAGGCCATGGTACGTGCTGTTCTGTCTGTGGAATTGAATACAAAAGACCCCTTGCTGTATTGGAAAGAGTAGCTTGTGTGGCAGCAGCGGGTTTCCTCTCAAAAATATGTCAGAATGACCATATGATTGACATCCAATAGCTGATGATAAGATAAAAATCAATGTGCTTTAGAGGCATTGTTAAATAAAACAAACTTTAGTTTTTTGATTTCAAACACATTTAACAAATTTCAAACCCTGGAACCTATTTGCTACAAGACTGATGTCAGTTTGGAAAATCAGTTCCATCCAGTGAGATAGTGTTATAATAATTTCTGTTTAAAAATATTTTCTATAAGACAGGTCATGATTTGAAAAAACAAAACACTTCCATGCAATTGGATACTTATAAATGTTTTATCGGAAATCATTTATCTAAAAAACCCACAAAGGTTATGTGCAATAAGATATATAATATATTTTGTAAAGCTATTTGCTTCAAGACTGATCATTATTTTGAAAACCAATTCCATGATACAATTTTTATATTTATATAACATTTCTTTGAAACCATTTACTTCAAAACTTGTTACAATTTAGACAAATATAATCTCATGCAATAGGATACTGTACATGATATAGTTGGCATATGAAACCTATCAAGGCCAAATTAAAAAATACCTTTGGTTCAGGTCACCCGACTGACCATATTTTCCAGAGCCCATAAAATGTGACTACAGACAATTTTATAAAGGTGAGAAAGAAAAACAATTGTATGCTGCCAACTCTGATCGTACTCCGTAAAAATCGCTGACCCCATAAATGCTGTGGATCTCGTAAACATCAACCATGGAAGATTTTTTACAGTAACGTGCCCACATTTGTCCTTAGAATAATAAAAAAATTAACCTTCAGAAATAAAAAAATAAATGTTATGCCTACCTACATGTACCTACCCTAGTTTTCATCATCCATGTGACCCAAACCCAGGGTATTATTTTGTTTGGCCTTAGCATGAACTGTAAAGTGGCGGATCCAGAAAATCCATTTAGGAGGGCCCTAATAAAATAAAAAAATTAAATATTATAATATTTTTTTTTTTATATCACAAATTTGGGGGGGGGAGGTCCGGGCCACTGGGGCCCCACCTTAAATCCACCACTGAAGTATGTTTACCTTGTAAATACTACTTACCATTATAATGTTATTAATGTACATCATTAGCAGTATTGTTCATGTTAGATGTAGAATGCTAAATTGAGGTTGTTAATGAGTTAACGAGCATTTATCGACACAGAATGAACTTAAACATTTTCTAATGCAAAACAAATGACAATGATTAGTTCTATCGTGAGTATGTGGCTACAGTGTCTGCTTCCATTT
This sequence comes from Symmetromphalus regularis, assembly GCA_032355785.1. Taxonomy (NCBI): domain Eukaryota; kingdom Metazoa; phylum Mollusca; class Gastropoda; order Neomphalida; family Neomphalidae; genus Symmetromphalus; species Symmetromphalus regularis. The sequence continues at coordinate 7,540 of JAULBS010120679.1, read as the reverse complement.
CTGTACATTTGCCTACATGTATGTTGGAGATTTGCCGATCAATGGAGGCTAAATTGGTCCTCGTTGTTATTGGGATCAAAATGTTTTGAAGTATTTTATTTTAAACAAGCCTTGGTAGTGCAGTGGTTAAGTTGCCAGTCTCAAGGTTAGTAGGTATTGGGATCAAATCTCAGTCGAGGCATGGGATTTTTAATCTCAATTCCGGCTCCAAACCAGAGTGGGTACTCTGCAAAGGCTCAGTGGGTAGGTGTAAGCTACTTACACCGACTAGTGGTCCACAACTGGTTTATCAAAGGCCATGGTATGTGCTATCCTGTTTTTGAGAAAGCGCATATGAAATATCCCTTGCTGCTAATTGGAAAGAGTAGCCTATGTGGCAGTAGTGGTTTTCCTTTAAAAGACCATGAGTCATAGAATACCATTTGTCAGAAACCTAATAGACACTGAATAAACAATGTGCTGGGGTGTCGTTAAACAAATAATCCTTCCCATTTTGAAGAATTTTTGTCAAAAGAGCAAAATTTCAAATCAGACTGAGTTGTCATCACAACAAGCTGTTGACTGTTTCAAACCAACCTTGGTGGTATAGTGGTTACAGATGAGTAGCTACTGGGTTCAAATCCTTGTTGAGGCATGCAATTTTTAATTCTTATTCTGCCTCCAACCCAGAGTGAGGTTAATGTAAAGATCAATGGCAAGGCATGTACTGCTAGCACTGAACAGTAGTGGAGGAAACTGAGATTTCATCTTTAATGATTAGTTAATAGACCCAAATGATAATTCACTATCATCAGTCATCAACGTTTTAACATGTTTTTACTCAATTAGCCATTGATTATCCAGTAATGTTTACAAGATGGAAGTAAATAATGTAATTCCACTTTGTTAATTTGCTATAACGTGCACAACTTTTTAACCCTTTGAACACTGAGTTCCTGTTATGGTTGGCCAACTCATTCTGAGCTCCTGGGGAAAAAAATCACCAAAAAATATAGAACAATATTTGTTTGCTTTTCTGTGTCCAAAAAATCTTTTATTTCTTTATTTTTCCAGAAATAATCTTTATTTGAGCCAAATTGAGACCTGGTTTTTATTTATCTTCAATACTCTCACTTGTTGTGCCAGTCATACCACCAGTTTTAGTCCGACTGCCTGGTGCCATTTTTGAACATTAAAATGTGTCAGAAGCATAAGACAACAGGGAGCAGGATCTAGCACAAATGGTAGCGTGTCTGCCTGTGAACCAGTCGGTTGTTGGATCGATTCTCCTCAGTGGACTCAGTTGCAGTTTGGGCTATTTTCCATTCCAACCAGTGGTCCACAACTAGTTTACCAAAGGCTGTGGTATGTGCTGTCCTGTCTGTGGGACTGTGCATATAAAAGATCCCTTGCTGCTTATCAGAAGGAGTAACCTATGTGGTGGCATTGGGTTTTCTCTAAAGACATATCAGAATGACCATATGTATGATGTCCAATAGCTGATAAGATTTGGGTAATGGCTCTTTGTATATAAAAAAAATATATCAATTTCGATATGAGGCATTTGCCTCAATGTAGTTAAGGCCATGAACAGTATATTTTAGAATGTGTGTATTATAGAATGTGTATATTTTAGAATGCATATGTTGAATTTATAGACTATTATAAGACGTGTGTACATTTTAGAATGTATGTATGGAGACAAATGGTCGCGCTGCAGTTCTATCAGAGCTGACACCAAATCAAGATGTTACAGAGAAGCGGAGTACTGCTGCGAGACGTGTGCTCGTTTGATCGACAAATCACATCCAGGTATGTAGAACTAACAAATCACATCCAGGTGTGTAGAATTGTAACAAATAACATCCAGGTGTGTAAAACTATAACAAATCACATCCAGGTATGTAGAACTAACAAATCACATCCAGGTGTGTAGAACTATTAATGAATCACATCCAGGTGTGTAGAACTATTAATGAATCACATGCAGGTGTGTAGAATTGTAGCAAATCACATACAGGTGTGTAGAATTGTAGCAAATCACATGCAGGTGTGTAGAATTGTAGCAAATCACATCCAGGTGTGTAGAATTGTAGCAAATCACATCCAGGTGTGTAGAATTGTAGCAAATCACATCCAGGTGTGTAGAACTAGTACTCTATTGGATTGAATCTCTCAATGTTGAACCAACCAGAGATGAGAAAATTCTTCCTTAAAAACATTTAAAATTTTTAATTACATTTTCTTACATTTGTGGAAAAGCTAAGAATTAAATGTAAATTATTTGTAATGATATTTTTAGAAATACAAATCAGCTATCCAAAATGGCAGGTAGGTATTGGTGCAAATGAATGGAAGATTGGCGAGTATAATATAAACAGAAATGCTGCTATTTCAGTGTTAATTATCACAAAAGGTTTGTGTTTTTAATTAATTAACATTTCACTGATAAAGTAGTTACTGGGCAACACCTACACTTTAAAGTGAACAGTGTACTGTTAAGTAAACCTGCCATTTTAACAAGAGTAAACACTGATCTAAATAAGTAGGTTATAACTTTATATGGTGTATATTTTTATGTTATATATTTTGATATTTGTGTTGTGTATTTCAGAATGTGACTATGGGGACAAAAGGACATACTGCAAGTCAATCACAGAGAACAATAAATATAAATGTTACAAATATGATGCATACTGCTGTGAAACATGTGCTCGTCTGATTGATAATTCACGCCCACGTATGTCCTTACCATTCCAGCTTTCACTTAAAACAATTTACATTCATTGTATAATGAATCGATTTAAAATATTTTACACCCACATATATCCTTTACCATATCCCAGCATTCAAACTTAAAACAATTTACATTCATTATATAATGAATCCATTTTTAAAATTTGTTTGCGATACACAGTAACTCATTGTTAACACAAACATGATAGAATTAACTTGATAACGAAACAATTTCAATAAGCTAAATTTAATATAATTAAATATTTAATAATCATAATAGCGATAAATAATATTTGAGCACCAGGGCACTGAATAGACTTAGGTTGACAATGCAACTGAAAATGACTTCGATATATTGACTGACAACATCCAGCCATGCATATTTAATTTGAGTATGTATTTTTGTAATTTAATGAGCCTTAATAACCCATTGGTAGGACATCAGACTTCCAAGCTGAAGACAGTGGTTCAAAACCCATCAGAGGTTGTCTTACATGTGATGTGTCTAAATTTACATGTTTGAAATCCATTAGCTCATTATAAATAAATTTGTGCTCTAATAGTGACGTTAAACAAAAAAAAATTGTGTAATTGAACATTATGATTTTACTTGTATATTGCAATAATTTATATATATTAATATACACCGCAGAAATAACCAAATATATTTAATATACATTCACGAATGTAATTTTTACATGTAAATGGGCAGACGTATGTTTAGAAAAAAACTACTTTAAACATATGATAAGTGTTTTTCATATAAATGTTAAACATACGTTAATGACATGCACAATAACATGGAAAGGGCTTCTGTAGATATTGTTTCACTGTTGCTATGGACACCATCTTGGTTGCTAAGGAAGGTATATATAATTTGATTTTTAAAATATATATTATACATTTCTGAATCAAGTACACCTAAAATACTACAAAGGACACTTTTCTAATTTAGACAACTGTTTTATCATTATTAAGAACATTTGCTAAAAACACCTTGTTGATTACAAGGGAAAGAACACCACAAATACTCTTATGTTAAACGTACATTAAACATGCGTTTTGTTAAACACATGTTAAAGAAATGTATGTGAAACATGGCTATTTTTGCTGTGTATAAAGAGTGATTAGAGAAGTGCCCTGTTTTACGAGTATTTATATAGCTGCAATACAGAGTGCACGTAATTTATATATAAAGTATTCTTACATTATAATTGTAATGAATCTCTATTGTAAAATTGCATTGGCATGCTATTAAAAACTAGTAGAAATATAAGTGAAATAAGAAATAATTGTTTATATTTGATGTTTATTTTAGAATGTAAGTATGGAGACAAGAAGACGTATTGCAAGAGCATGACGAAGGACAGTAAATACAGGTGTTACAAATATGAAAAGGATTGCTGCCAAACATGTCCAAGTTTAGTTCAAATGGCTGGTTCAGGTAGATCCTTAATGTTGAATATACTTATATTTATATAATTCGAAATAATATTATGTGTGGATATATAACGTTCAGTTAAATTTACATTCAGTGTTCATATAATTTATCAATTTACACTTTCATTTTGGATAAATAATTATTTTGTATTAAAATTGTCATTTGTGTGATGTGCTTTTAAAATATTAATTTGTAAAATTAAACACAAATGCTACAAATTATTTATAACGACATTAAATGCACTGGACATTTGTGTATTTTAGAATGTAAGTATGGAGACACACGTTCCATTTGTCATAAAAAAATTACAAAACAGGAAATACAGGTGTTATAAAGATGAAAAGAAATGTTGCCAGTCATGTGCTAACTTTATTGATAAACATCCAGGTAGCTATGACCATTTCACATTCTGACATATGTATTTAGAGGAAACCTTTGACTCCACATAGGCTACTCCTACTGATAAGCAGCAAGGGGCCTTTTATATGCACCATCCCATAGACAGGACAGCACATACCACGGTCTTTGATAAACCAGTTGTGGACCACTGGTTGGAACGAAAACTAGCCCAAACTGCAAATGGGTCCACAGAGAAGAATTGATCTGTCGACTGACAGGTTCACAGACATGCTACCGTTTGAGCTAGATCCCGCTCCTCACCATTGTTGAAAAATAACTTTATAATAAAACATAGATGCAACCACATCCAGAATCAAGATTATTGTTGGTTATTGATATTTATTAGCTAAACACACTGTTTGGGAAATATTAGCTATAAGTATATATTTCTCTATTTCAGAATGCAAGTATGGAGATAAAAGTTCATCATGTCGCATCACGAAAGATAATAAATACAGATGTTACAGAGACGAGAAGAAATGCTGTCAGTCATGTGCTAATTTCATTAACAAAACAAATTCGGGTATGTATTAAACATTAAAACAGTATTTACAACAGTTTAATCTTAACAAGAAATAAGATATACATGTATTTATAATCATTAAAGCATTGCTCTTACATTAATTTTATTGAACTGCGATATATGAGTTAGTTTCATGTAATTCTCTAGTATAAACAACCAGTGGTTAACGTCTTGTAGATGTTAGAATCAAGAATTAATCTGACAACTTCTGGCCACAAATTAACTTTTCAAGCAAAAAGTTAAGTTTGTTTTATTTAACGATGCCTCTAGAAAACATTGATTTATATTTTATCATCAGTTATTGGAAGTCAATCATATGATCATTCTGACATGTATTTAGAGGAAACCTCTGCCGTCACATAGGCTATTCTTGCCAATAAGAGCAAGGGTCTTTTATATGCATCGTCCCATAGACAGGACAGCACATACCATGGCCTTTGATGAACCAGTTGTGGACCACTGGCTTGAATGGAAAATAGCCCTAACTGCAAATGGTGCGACTTGAGAAGGATCATTCCAACGACAGACCGGTTCACAGGCGGACACTCTACCATTTGAGCTAGATTCCGCTCCCCTTCTCGAGCAAATATATGAAAATGCAATTTGAACTTGATGTGTCTGGTCAGTTCAAGTGTGACTGGTGTAAGGAGACAAGAAATCCTACTGCAGCAGAATCATAAAGGACAAGAAATACAACTGTTACAAATCTGATAAATATTGCTGTGAAACATGTTCTCAGCTAATTGATAAATCACGTCCAGGTATAGAAGTTTATTATATTTAAATCTGTAATAATAGATATCACTTTATTCTCACGTTAATGGAACCTAAATTCATTTTTACAACATGAAATCCAGTCTCTTCCAGATTATATTTTATTGCATATAAAAATACACAAAAGAATTGGGCACAAGTTATCCAACTTACGATGCCCTCTCTTCTAGAGGTACATATTTTTATGACTACTGTATGGTGTAATGAAATTTTCTGTTTTTAATATATGGATCAATTTATACAAATATAAATTGTCAATACAGTTTGCAGTGGCCAATCCAGAAAATCCATTTGGGGGAGAGGGGGGGAGCAGTAATAATCCTTGGATTCTTTAACATTAACATATATTTTTTTTAAATGTTATTTAAATTGTAAAATGTGTGTGGTGGGGGTGGGCCTGAGGCCTCCGCCTATAACTGCCACAGATTTATATTGTTTAGTCCTTTATAGAAGTACTAATACAGCACATAAAATGTATTTTAGAATGTAAGTATGGAGACAAACGGTCTCACTGCAAGAGAATTACGGAGGACAAGAAATACTTGTGTTACAGATATGAAGAAGATTGTTGTGAAACATGTACTGCCTTAATTGATAAAACTGCACATCCAGGTATCAGCTTGTCATGTATTTTACTTTTTTCAGAATAGTGATGTATTTTAAAGATTCGTTTCAGAATAGTGATGAATTTTAAAGATTTGTTTCAGAATAGCGATGAATTTTAAAGATTCGTTTCAGAATAGTGATGAATTTTAAAGATTCTTTTCAGAATAGTGATGAATTTTAAAGATTCGTTTCAGAATAGTGATGAATTTTAAAGATTTGTTTCAGAATAGTGATGAATTTTAAAGATTCGTTTCAGAATAGTGATGAATTTTAAAGATTCTTTTCAGAATAGTGATGAATTGTAAACATTCGTTTCAGAATAGTGATGAATTTCATCATGTGATTAAAATAAGGTCTTAAGTAAAATTCTCCAAGGCTGATCCGAGGGTGCCATACGATTTATTTTCAGCTATTGGCACCAATAGTTTTTTCTGATTACTAGGCCACCCCCTAATTGTTTATTTTAATCAGCTGACAATTCAAGCCATAGATATTGGTATAAACATTATCTGCAGTCCTTCAAATAAGGTGTTACCTTATACACTGTGGAACCCACACTACAAATCCTTCTATATATGTATCTGTTATGTGATAGTAATGTGTTAAAGAATTACCTTACTATGTTCGAATAACATTTCTGAAATATTAAGGTAGTTCAAATGTACAAGTGTATTGTGATACTGATTCCATACACTGGACTGTAAGAATGAATGTATTGTAGAATGTCGCTATAGAGACGAATCGTTGTACTGTAAACGCGAATCGTCGTACTGTAAACACATCACCCAGGATAATAAATACAAATGTTATAAATCTGAAGTAAAGTGTGAGAAATGTACAGCTCTTATTATGTAGGTCCACATGGAGTTGAGGCACCCCTCTTTGGTCATTTATTTCAACTTTTACCATATCGTCGGGTGCCCTGTTTCGGCGAGGAACCTGTTTCGGTGGGTGCGTAGATCGGGCGTAAGCGTATGCTTTGTGGAAGATTTATGATGTCGTCTGTTTTAGCGTAGAAAATGTAAACAAACTGCTGTCACATACACAAAAGATTTGACAAAATAAGTACAAAACAAGTCAAT
>JAULBS010120668.1:0-14214 GCA_032355785.1 Symmetromphalus regularis | reverse complement strand
AAACACCTCCAGCTCACCAAACATTAATCTGCGTACAGATAGTTTTGCTTTAACGAACACCCCCCCCCCCCCAGAATAAGAACTTCCTTTATAAAAAATGTTATAATTATAAATTTAGTTTATTCATTGATTTTAGTTTTAAAAAATATTTGTCATGTAATTTAATTTCTGTATTGAGGGGCCCCCGAATCTGAAGTGCCCAGGGACCTCCAAGGTCTAAATCCGGCCCTGTGTACAGGACAACGGTTAGAAGGAGAGACAAAACCAGCTGTCGCCACATTACTCTTATCAATAGCACCTAGGGATATTTTATATGCACTATCCCACAGACAGGATAGCACATACCACACCCTTTGATAAACCAGTTGTGGATTATTGGTCGGTATAAGTGGCGTACATCTACTCATTCAGATTGTGGAGCAGTTACGTTGGGTTAGACCTGGTACTGAGACTAAAAATCCCATGCATTGATTGAGATTTGATCCCATTACCAACCAGCCTCATTGTAATACGCATATACATATACTCTTACCTAGAGGAGTTGTCTTCTCCTGTAGAATCTCTATCTGCATGACTTGGTCGGGAGGTGGCGCGTTGTGCAGGCGTGCCAATATGGCGTCGACCAGTTCTGGCGGATTTGCAGCGTATATCCCTGCATGGTCTCCTGGGTGATATAGGAGCTCAACAGCACCGCCGTGGTCCAGTTTCACAAGGAGGGTCTGTCGTCTAAACATACATGTTAAAATTCGTGATCAGGTGTCTTAAATAACTGTTTATTTAATCGCCACTGAGGTTTGGTGATGTCATGGGCAAACTCCTTGATTGTATGACCCCAAGACTCAAGTATAGGGCCTAATTTTAATTTCACTCTTTGATTGGATGCCCCCTGAGATAAATGTCCGAGGCCGTCGCCCCCTATGCACCCCTTTCTGCACGTCACAGTACAGTTTATTTCAATTATCAATTGCATGTAGCTAAAGCATGGGTTTTTTTTAATAAAAGATTATTTAATTTGAGATAGACAGACAGAAAGATGTAAAATAACCTAGTTAGTAATGTCGAAAATGAAATACAGTAATGTTTAGAAACATGTCATTCGAGCTGCGTTTAGATAACAAAACCAATTTTTTTTACCATATTAGTATTTATCAGTTGCGGATCTAGGACTCCAGGGCCTCCTTCATTTTGTGATTTAAATAACATTTTTAAAAATTAAAAAAAAAAAATTAACGTTAAAGAATTTGAGGAAACGGCCTCACATTATTGGGCCCTCTCCCCTAAATGGATTTACTGGATCCGCCACTGCGATGGTCTGTTTAAAACATGGGTAATGCTCGGTGGCAATCCTCATAAAACGTGAAATGTTGTGTTGTATTGATAAAAGAGTACTTTAAAGGCATAGTTCTACGGAATTTAAGGGGCCTTGTGGTATAAATATTGATTACGAATGAAACACATGTATTTGTTATACTAGATCTCGTTTTCATATCATGCAAGACTTTTTGACTGAACTATGGTATAGGAAATTCTACGTCGAGTCGACCGATTTTCTACACATTTAAAAATTTCAAATTTTAAGATCGGAACTCCTCGTGGGGTGAAATAAATGGGTACGAAATTGTTTGCAGCTACAAAAATATTCAGGTTTTAAAATAACTGCTAACGAGGGAATACCCGTCACGTGAATCGAAATAATTACATCATACCTTCAACGGAAAAATAACAAACGTTATTTTGTTTCGATTTATTTGTCCGTGAACAAAATTCATTATTATTTTTAAAATATTGATAATAAGCGAGATGCGGATGTTATGTAAGTTGTTGAATTAAATATTTCTATGGACAAATCAATGTTGATATTTGAAATTAATTATTTGTTTGGGTCCGTGGAAGTATGCGTTTAAGGTTAGAAAAAGACAAGCGATGATCTGTTTTCAAAAAACGAATGTTCGGTGGCAGTCCTCATAAAAAGTGTGAAAATGTTAAAGTATTGCATTGTATTGATAGAAGAGCATTTTAACTGTAACAAGAAAACTTACTGAGACTCTGAACTCTGTAGATAAATCCTTTCCACAAGTCTGCATGGTCGTATCTGTTTAGAGTGTAGTTTCGACAAAGCTGTATTCAACAAAACGAAAGAGTCAGCCAAATGAAAATATTACCAGAATGAAAGAATTAGTAAGATGTTTTCTCGTCGAAAGAAATGCACAGCTTAATTATATTAATACCTGGAATATACAAAGTATTTTAAAATTCATTACAGAATTTAAAAAATTAAAATACCAATAGATCCACGTGTTTACAATACAGGTGAGCCAGTTGATTTTGAGAGGACCTACTCCCCCAGGTATACGCAAAGGCATCCATCCTCACAACGTCAGGGGCCACCCCGGTCACTCCTAGTCCGTTTGGACCCCTGACCAATATAGCTCATAAAAACCCAGGCTGCTTACCACGCCATCTATATGAAAACATTTTTGATGATTTCATACTTAAAAATATTATCCAATCAGATCGCTCGTTTTATAAGCTAGATCTGCAACTGTAATATTCTTGTGGAAAATTCCCCAAACCAACACTTCGTGAAGTTGCTTTTTCACAGTGAAACTATCTTTGAATATAAAGCGCCTGTTATTCTTTGGTAACAATTCCTTACCAAGAAGCCAACTGTTATTATTTTGCATTACCTTTTATTTGGTATTACCTTTGAAACTGACGTACTTCCAAATTGATATACGCTATACTACCGTTCACTTTTACCTCTCTTCCGTGATCCACTTACATCGATAAGGTTAAGGCCGATGCATTTAAAGCCGAATTGTGATTGGATGCTTTCAATCTTATCATGATACGACGCTTCCAATCAAAATCTGTTTTCCTAGCCCAGGTTTTTAACAGCTATATTTGCCAGGTGTCCAAACGGACTCGGAGTGACCCCTGACGTTGTCGGGAGGATGCAAAGGTGGAGCCATGTGCCTTTGATAAAGAATATTGATACTGTAAACAGAGTCAAAGGGGATTCGAAGTACATTATATACACTACATGTACATGTATATACTCATACAAAAATACTTAATAAGTAGTTTGAAATGAGGCCTGTATTTCCCATTTGGCTTAGGCCTATTGGCAGCTCTGCATGACCTTCTATACACCACTGAAGGATGAACAGATGGATGGACGGACAGGACAGATAAACACATTTCAAATATATGATGTAAATATTTAACAATTCAAGGCATTTGAGTTTGTTCGGGTTTTGGGGGTAGAGGATGTGTGGTGCGATATAATGGCATTTATCATATTCTTGTGTTCAAATTACCTTCACATATATCGACTTCCTTCTCCTTTTCGACAGCAGTGATTCTGAATTTGGCGGCAGACCAATTGAGGTCAGTGTTTGACAGGGCGTCTGTCGCTTCAGTCATGTCGATGTCATCGCCCAAACAAAACGTATCACATGCAGCCTGAAAGAATACAGAGAATCCGAAATAACAAATCGTTTTTTATCATGTTCAAAACAGTATTTCATTACAAGACGATCTACCTACAGGTAAAATAGTGTGGGCATTCAGAATTTTCACATGTTTGACATCCAGTAGCCGATGATCAATAAATCAATGTGCTTTAGTGGTGTCATTAAACAAAAGAAAAATGCAGTGCCCATTCAATAATGATTCACATTGTAACTAAAATATTAAATGACTAGATTCCAGTATATGGGAAATAACTCTATTTTCATGTTTTTAAATCCATATCTAGGAATTGTTTCCCTGTTCTGCTATTTTAACAATTCATAATTACAACGAATGGGTTTTATTTTAACTGGAGTTATTTCCCTTATATTCTTAATTCTTATGGTCAGAAAGTTAATCTTTCTTTAACGACACAACTCCCCTCTCCCCTCCATAGCACATTATTTTACCAGCGGCTATTAGGTGTCAAACATACGGAATTTATTTCACATGGTTTAGAGAAGAAAACGTTATGCCACGAACGATCTTTAATAACATATTAACTTTGTGAAAGCGAGAATAAGACATTATCAACGTCTTTAGTATATCAGTAGATTATTAGTCGTGCACTGGTGGGTGGAACGATAACCAAATGGGTCCTCTCAAGAGGAACAAGATACGTCTGAGCTATGTCCTTATGGTCTGTACGAGGATCTGAAAAGATCCGGTGGTGGGGGGGTGGTCAGATTCCTCTTCTGCCACCCATTGTTGTGACATAATACTTTTTTTTTGCTGCAGACTGAAAACAACTTCATTATTTATTTATTTTTTAAATTAATAATAAAGTATTCTTTACGCTAAAATTGCCGTGGAAGATGCCGTGGACAACATTTCTCCACAGCATTTATTTTGTTGTGGACATTTTCTTAATTGCGAGTGTTTGGAAAGATTATAAAGATTCTTTTATTTAACGACGCCTCTAGAGCACATTGATTTTTATCTTATCATCGGTTATTGGACGTCTTATATATGGTCATTCTGAAATATGTCTTTAGAGGAAACACTCTGCCGCCACATAGGCTACTCTTTCCGATAAGCAGCAAGGGATCTTTTATATGCTCTGTCCCACAGACAAGACAGGACATACCATGGCCTTTGATGAACCAGTTGTGGACCACTGGTTGGAACGAAAAATAAGCCAAACTGCAAATGGGTCCACTAAGAAGGATCGAACCTACGACTGACCGCTTCACAGGCGTACACTCTACCGTTTGAGCTACATCCTGCTCTTGGATAGATGATATGCATGTAAATAAATAACTCAGCTTGTTTCTTATTTATACTTTTTTTTTTTTTTTAAATATTTACTCTTACTTTAAAGACTTCTTGTGCCCAGTTTCTGAAGGATTCCTCTTGACCACAGATCTCGTCTCCCTCTCCGACTGGAACTATTCGCTCAGCACTCAGCTCGTGAAGTACGTTGTCCAGGTAGTGACCAAACGCGCAGAAGTTCGGGTAGGCTCGAGAACCGAGCGCAAACACAGAATATCTGCAACCAATATATTTAAACATATTTCAGTCAGTGCGTGAGTTGTCACTGTGGCTGTAATCAACGCGTGAAATTTCCTGCGGCAATCGGTAATGCCGTGGAGACTGCCGCGGTGTTTTTCATTCTCCGCGGCACGTTTTCAGAGGCGGATGAAAAAAATATTCAAGCTGTATTTTTTTCATTATTAAAAATTAAAGTATATTTTACGCTAAAATTGCCGTGGAAAATGCCGTGGACACTTTTTCTCTACAGCATTTATTTTGCCGTTGACATTTTCTTAATTGCAGGAGTTGTCGTAATTTATAGAAGTAAGTAGGTTATCTCGTTTTGAAAAGGTTATCTCGTTTTGAAAAGGTTATCTCCCTTTGAGTAGTTTATCTCCCTTTTGGTCGCCATATGGGATATGTAGACCACTGTTTCTAACAGAAACTCTGTGATTCTACGAACTTTGCCTGTTGTGCTGTTTATTGTGTTTAGCTTCAAGTTAACCTTATTCTAATAAATCAGTTTGGAACAGTATTAGTTTTATAATCTACATCATTAAAAAGTTCAAGCACGTATTATACCTACGTGCATATAAAACCCAGGCCCCCGTGGGGGTGTAGATTTAATCATCGGATCCTAGTCAGGGGCGTTAGAACGAAATTCATATTAGAAGGGGGTACCTGCTCCCTTTTCAGAACATTAGAATTTTCCGGTAAATAATTCAACGATGAATAAGGAACATATTTATGAAAATTATTAGGGGGTAGGTCTCCAGCCCCTCTACCTCCTGGTACCTACGCCCTTGCTAGTAAGTGGAGATATTTACATTCCATACAACGATGTGATTTCTATGATAAGTGGAGCATTTTTGGGATTTATGAAAACATAGATTGTCCAAACAAAGGATAAAGATAGACGTCAACCCTAAAACTGCCACTGTTATAGCAAACGAACCTGGCAAAACAAAGGTTAAAGCACAAGAAATGATTTCGTAGTACACATAAAAACAGCGTGAACGTGCTAGCAAAATCGTTGCCGAATCTCTCTATTACTTGTTGTTTCTTAGCGGACGTCTATCAATCGAAATATCAAACAAACTTGAAAGGCCCAGGCACAAGAGATTATTACTTAGTACATCAAAAAGAGCGTGTACATAACCGCAAAACGGCAAAAACGTGCAGCCGAAATTGTATTAGATTACGTTTCCTTGAGGGCCGCTATCCTTTGTTATAGCATAAGTAAGCGAACTTGACAAAAGAAAGGCCCAAGCACAGGAAGTGATTTCGTAATACACGCAGAAAGAGTGTTAACGTACTGGCTAAACGGCTAAAACATGTAGCCAAAACTTGTTACATTACGTTTCCTAGCGGGCTGCTATCCTTCGTTATAGCAAGCGAACTTGACAAAAGAAAAGTCCATGCACAAGAAATGATTTCGTTGTACACATAAAAACAGCGTAATGGCAAAACGCTAAAACGTGCTGCCGACCCTCTAATACCTGACGTTTCTTAGTGGGCCGCTATCCTTCAGTACAGCGGGCACCGCTAGTAGGGCGGCCGAGGGTACAATATCCCCTACCCCCCACGTTTTAGGGGACAACTAATTTTAAAAAATCACTAAAACTATTTTTTTGCTGAATAAAAATATTTTCAGGCTCGGTGACAAAGTAAAGTGGCCGAAATCCGGAGAGTTTTCGAAGTATGAGGTGTTCATGCAGCCCTTCAGTTACCTACTTTTCAGTGGTCTCCACTTTCAAATGCACACCGCGTAACCTCTACAGCAAGGAAATTTGTAAAAAGAAAGATTCAAGCGCAAGAAATGATTACCTTGTGCACAAAAAGCGCGTGAACATTTAGACAAAAGCCGCTAAAACGTGACCAAACAGAAGAAGTCATTACGTAGTACACAAAAGAAAACCACGAACACACTAGTAAAACCGCAAAAATGTGATGCCGAACCTTTCTATTACCTGACATTCCCTAGCGGAGCGCTATTCATAGATATGACAGTCACATTTGGCAAAAAAAAAAACCATCCAAACACAAGAAGTCATTATATAGCGCACAAAAAGATAATGAACAGACCAGTAAAATCGTAAGAAAAGTGCCGCCGAATCTCTCTATTACCTGACATTTCCTAGCGGACCGCTGTCCATCGTTAAGTTGTCATCTTGATTTGCCTTGGGTTCAGGAATATTCTCCATAAAATTCCCAATCGAGTTCATGCGAATGTATGATGCTGGCTTCACGTCTCCACTAGAAAAACACGAAGCATCAGAGCAGACAGATTTCGTGGGAGATATTTATCTATTATCTATATATACATCTACCTATAGATGCAGGGAGAAAGGAGGTGTAAATATATATTTAAATGTATTTAATATTGGAGGGGTTCCAATGAAAAAATAGCGGCTACCACTCATCCAAAAATGGAGATAAAACAGAACTGTGATAAAGTTTCTCATTCGTGACCCATCTTTTGACTGCAGCATATGATGGGGCAGAGTCATAATAGACAGCGCATGTACATTCATGGATTCTCTCTGGTTTCCCACCCTCAAGAAACGTGATAACAGCTCTGTACTCAGTTTTGTCCATTTTTACTAAGTGGTAAGGGGATACCTAGTGGCAGAATTTAACAGCAACACGTCTGAAAGCACAATATGAATAAAATTAACCACATTATATTTCAAAACACTGAAGAACATTACCAAGCACAAAAAATAGCTATACTTTAGGGAACTGGAGCAGACTCAAAAGTTTTGACATCCCCTCGTAGCTAAAGCTTTAACGATAAAACAAAGCTATTTTTCAGTTCGTAACATGGGGCCTTGTAAAGACAAAACAGTAAACCCCACAGCCAGTTTAGGATGGTAGTCCAAAGTCATGTTTTAAAGATTTTTAATATTAGAAGTCCAAAATTAGTTACCACCAATGGTGAACTTTTGTTTCTTAAATGGTGACATAAAAAGGGCGAAAGCAGAACATATAGATTCTCCTGAGTTAATTTTAAAATGCGGAATAAATGAAGTTAGTTTATAACCTGATATCAGTTAATATCAAAATATGGTAATAAAAAAAATCCCAGTAGAACTCCCTTTTCATAGCTTGAACCAAGAGGAAATCGTTTAACTCTGCATGGAGACGGACTTATACAGAACAAATAAAGAAAATGGCAACTTCAGTGCCTGTTAGGATAAGAAAAGAAAATATCTTCTTTCTGAATATTTTTATAGGGTTTTCCCGACAGACAGAACTAAGCTATATCACCATCGTGTTCATATTGAAGCATCCGTGAAACTGATTTCTCTACTGATACACCTTAAATAATCAAGTTCAAGTTCTTTATTGCTTTAAGTTTTACAACTCATCAGCAGAATAAACATAAGTACAAAACATAAATATATACAATATGTACATGCACAAAAATGGTGGGTGTGCTTTAATAATTGGTTATGCACAAAAAGAAAAGAAAAAAATATATATATATATATATATATATTTTTTTAATCACTGATGCAAAACATACACATGTATTTTAAAAACCAAATTCTACCTACAATAATTATAAAGTTCTCAGACACCTAATAGTCGCTGAATAAACAATGTACTGACGTGTTGTCAAACAAGCAATCCATTCTTTGTCTGCCATGATGCTGGTAGGCAAAAATGCTGTATTTTAACATTACATGAATTTCTAGAAAACATGAATATATAATTATAATTTCATAGCATCACATGTTTTTTGGTATTTCTTTGCTTCAGTGCAGTTTGGCCTGTTTTCCATTCCAACCAGTGGTTCACAACAGGTTCATAAAAGGCAGTGGTATGTGCTGTCTTGTCTGTGGGACAGTGCATATAAAAGACACCTTACTGCTTATTGGAAAGAGTAGCCTATGTGGCAGCAGTGGGTTTCCTCTAAACATATGTCAGAATGACCGTAAGATTGATGTTAATAGCTGATGATGAGATAAAAATCAATGTGCTCTAGACGCATCATCAAATATAACAAACTTTACTTTTTTGATGTCTCGTAGGCAAAAATGATGTATTTTAATGTTACTTGAATTTCTAGTATATAAAATTATGATTTCATAGCTTTACATGTTTTTTGTTTTTCTTTATTTCAGTGTTTCTCTAGAACCACGGAGCTTCCAGTTACCAGATGATCATATTGTTGAAACACCAAGCTCTGTTTCTCCGTGTGGCGACAGTGAAGTGGATGAACTGATGAACAACCTTGATCTGGGAGATGCAGTAAGTGATATAAAAACATGTTATATTACAATACCTAATGTATAGAAATTTAATAGTTAAAATATTGGAACTCTGAAATTTATGTAAATTTTTAATTATTATCAACAGACAATTCTGTTCCTGCTAAGACTTCTATTATATAAATAATAATTATTTTGTTTATTATTACTGTCAACTTGATACTGTTATATGTGTATATGTATTCCTTTGATGCCATTGAATGATCACGAGTGTAGTGAGCATATAAAAGATCACTTGTTGCTAATTGGAAAGAGTAGCTTATGTGGCAGTTGTGGGTATCCTCGGAAAGACCATGAATCACAGAATATCATGTCTAACCTGACAACTGCTGAATAAACAGTGTGCTGTGTTGTTGTTAAACGTAGCGGGATGTAGCTCAAATGGTAGAGTGTCTGCCTGTGAACTGGTCGATCGTCGGATCGATCATTCTCAGTGGACCCATCTGCAGCTTGGGTTATTTTCTGTTCCAACCAGTGGTCCACAACTGGTTCATCAAAGGCCGTGGTATGTGTTATCCTGTCTGGGACGGTGCATATAAAAGACCACTTACTGCTTATCGGAAAGAGTAGCTGATGTGGCGACAGCGGGTTTCCTCTAAAAAATCTGTTAGATTGACTATATGATTGACGTCCAATAGGTGAGGATGAAATAAAAATCAATGTGCTGTAGAGGCGTCGTTAAATAAAACAAACTTTACTTTGGGTTGTTGTTAAACAAACAATCCTTTTCAATTAAACTCATTCTTTCTATTCCAGGCACATGATATTTCCACATCCAGTTCGTCTGATGAGATCCCTTTTCTTGAGGATTCAACTCGTCTAGAGCGGTGCATCGATGCTCTCAAAGACATCGTCGGCGATACCGTGCCCCGGGAAGAACTCGTTCGAGTTGCCCAGGCAGCTGACTACGACATCAACAGAGCTCTCAACTTCTTTTTCTCATAGCACGAACATTATTTAGAGCTTTTCCAATTTTTATACAAATTGTTATAACATTTATGCAACTCAGGCCACTGGTTTTCAGTTGAGATTTTACCAGTTTTTAAATCATGATTGGTAGATTTCTGAAAGGACAAGTTTGTCATATACTTTTTTTTATTATGGGCATTTATATCTTGTGACTTGAGACAAGTATACATGGTATTCTGCTTGGTAAAAAAGGAATGGAGTGAATAATATTATTTTTCTTTTTAATAATTTATTAATTTTTATTGTAATGTTTTGAAACTGAAAGTGTTATTGTTGATACTAAAACTACTACTAATAAATTATTAATTTATTGAGTGAGATGAATCATGCATTCAGCTGGTTAGGTTACATTTTTTTTTTTTTAATTATTATTTTGAAAACAAATGGGGATGCTTAATTGGAGTTATGGACTATTATAATTGGCCATGATGTTAAGATGGCAAATTGTAGAATACCATGTGTAGTGGTGGATTTTTTTTTTCTCCTTACTCATTGTTAACATTATTTTGGGTCAGAGTTAAGAAAAAGATAAGATGTTTTGGAATCAAGATATATAACAAAACTATTAAAAATTAAATAAATCTGAGAAAAAAAGCCATATCACACAATGTAATAAAACTGAATAATAAAATATTTAATCCGACTGTATGGTTTCCACCTTTACATGTTTAAAACAATATTTATTCAAATTTGTTATTGCCATGGTAATAAAAATGCAAGAATTATTAGAAATGCATTTTTTAAATAAGATTTTTTAAACTAATTAAAACATGATTTGTTTTTTCAATTTTTCCAAAAATGATTACCTTTTTTCTACTTTAACACACTTGCCCTTTTGTAGAGGGACTTTTCTGACACTTATCTAAAAAGATCTAATCCATGTGCTGGCTAAATCTGACCGTAAGAATTGATTTTCTTTTTTAAAAAACCTCTATATTATAGCAGTTATCCCAAAAACAATCTCTGGACCTTGACTTCACTCAGTAAATTGAATTTCAAGATGAAGCTTAAGCATTTTAGTGTCGTTCTAAAATCTTAAAAATAGTATAATTGATTTTGAATAGTTAATTCTTAATGCTATTTCATTAACAACACATTTTCTTCAAGATATTGTCATTTCTGCTAGCTGCAGAAAGACTAAATATTGACATTATTTTATGTTTTTGTGTATGTGTACAAAATGTATGTACTAAATGAGATTGTAGATTTTATTTATGTTTATTTTGTACATAGCAAATATCTTATACAGTTTTTATATCACGTGAATCAAAGTGACTTTAATAATTATTTATTTCTCTATCTGTGGTGACTTCTTGATGGAAGTTTTGTTATTTTAAATATTGCAAAGCGATTGTCTTTTTTTATATAGTATAGTGTCTACCTTAGATCACTAAATACAGTTGAACCTGTCAAAACCGGACCTCCGTGGGACCGCAACATTTATGCAGTTTGCCAGGGATCTGGTAAACCAAGGGTTTCCCTTTTAGTCAACATCTTATAAATAAGTTGAGTTATTCCCCTTGTCAGGAAAACTGGTAAATTGGAATCTACCGAATATTTCCGAAACAAGACCCTTCACTATGAACCATACCAATGATAATAATAAGTGACAGCTTGATTCAAATGTATTTAATTATTTACATTGGGTCTACAAAGGGGAGTAGGAAATCAATGCTATAAATTAGAAAGTTGGTAACTCCATTTCTTTTTAAAGCTACAAATTGTTTTAACCAGTGCGTATACTGGCTCACTGAAATATATTGCTTTGTAACACAAGGGTAATTGACAGTCACCACACCACTTAACAGAATACAACTGATAACAATCATTCTTAATTAATCTGGTGACTCAGTGTGATATGAGACCGACAACATCTGAACGGCTCGACCATATCGACATCCGGTCTGTCTTGTAGCTCATGTTTATTCAGCTGAAGTTCAGTTTTGTCTTCAGCAGTCTGGTTTTGATAGGTTAATTTATTAAGAATATAACGTTTTGGTGCAGAAAATTTGGCTGATATCTGAAATTGACAGGATCCGGTTTATTCAGGGTTTTAATGCGTTGAATACATTGCGTAAAATTAGGGACCAATAAATTTGGCCGGTTTCAACAGGAATCCGGTTTTGTCTAGATCCGGTTTTGACAGTTTCCACTGTAGTAGCAAAATCAGTGAAAACCAAACTGTTATGTGGTTGTTTACAATTACTGACATTTTCCTATTCTAACAGAAAAGAATAATTTTCAGACCCTTTCCCTAAATTAATACACATAAAATTAAATTTTTAAAGATTGCAGTTGACATATAAAATTTAAAACATTATTATTCCCAGGAATCCAGTTACAAAGAAAAACCCGTCCCCCAACCAGGATGACATCAAATGACAGGGGGTCCATAAGACCTTCAGTTGAGATTTTTAATGATTGTGTATTTTTAGGACTTCATACAATTTAAATCAATCTCCCTCCCTCTTGCATATATTCTGTTTTGATCTGGCAGAATAGAAAATTTGTATAACCCATATATATATACTTGACCAAAAAAGAAAGTATGCATGTAATCAATAGTCATTTATATTATAAACTAGATGACATTCAATGCAGAAATTCTGGAATTCGATAACCACACCATTTAGGAGCAAGTGTGTATGTGTGTGCAGTATCCATTTTTTACTGCCAATGGACCATTACTATGAGCACCTGATGAAACAAAAATATTCTTTTTTGATTGAGTATAGTTAACCCATTTCATTTTGCATAACCCATTTATGAAACATGACTCCTTGTAAATGAGGTTGCATGAAAAAAAAATGGGTTTCACGAAATTATGAACAATTGTGCATATGAATAGAAAATGTTGATAATTGCAAATGACCACTAATTCAATGACATTATAGATAGTGAGATCTTTCAAGATGTTATTGCTTTCTTGTATGACATTATAGATAGTGAGATCTTTCAAGATGTTATTGCTTTCTTGTTCCTATGGCTCATTTCTAGGAGTAACCATGTCATAGTAACAGGGGTCGAACTTTGGAGTTTGGTGGGCACGCTGGTTATTGCTTTGGATTTCTAGGAATCAAAGGGCACCAAGACAATTTTGTGATACGTGGGGCAAGCGGGGAAAAATGCACGGCAATATTTGCCCTCGTTAAAAGTGAAATTGTGAGAGCATTGCGGCAAAGGGACGGGGTGGCACAGCAAATGCCTCAATACCTTGGTGAAAATCGACCCCTGTAGTGGACATTAAAGTTTTAGCGATATCAGTCAGAGGGTTTGTAGTATTATTGTAATGCATCCTAAATACCATACTGGCTTCAGTTAGCAACTTACATATTTATTGTAGTGCTTTTATTAAACAGATTTACGTTTGCTAATATTTCATCATTTACAGATAAATAGATTGGTTTTATGTTTGTGTTTGTAGTCCACATTGTTCTCTTGGTCACAGTTTACAGAAATTGCACACACAGTGACAGTGATTTTATGATTTATCTTTTGAGATATCCACAAAGTTATCTTGAAATTATCTTAATTCCCCTTCTCCAGGAGTTTAGAAAGTAGTGTGTGTGTGAGTGAGTGAGTGAGTGAGTGAATGAGTGTGTGTGTGTGTGAGAGTGTGTGTGTGTGTGTGTGTGAGTGAGTGAGTGTGTGTGTGTGTCTGTGTGTGAGAGTGTGTGAGTGAGTGTGTGTGTGTGTGAGTGAATGAGTGTGTGTGTGAGTGAATGAGTGTGTGTGTGTGAGTGAGTGAATGAGTGAGTGAGTGTGTGAGTGAGTGAATGAGTGTGTGAGAGAGAATCACTCAGTTAATGAGAGAGATAATCAATCAGTTAAATATAGGCCACATTTTATGCTCCAGGCTCCATGCTTATAAAAACTAGAAAAAACTGCATCCAGATCTCCAGGCTCCATGCTTATAAAAACTAGAAAAAACTGCATCCAGATCTCCAGGCCCCATGCTTATAAAAACTAGAAAAAACTGCAT
>JAULBS010120657.1:0-14214 GCA_032355785.1 Symmetromphalus regularis | reverse complement strand
CCTCGATTCTTAGTTTAAACTGTGTCCACACGTGTTAAAAGAATGGGTTGAACTGTAGATCATGGCTGAACCGTCAATGAGAAACGGCCTCAGATTTAAGCACATTAATCTAGTTCCTGTATTATGCAAATGACTGTGGTACTGGGAACATTTTAGTCCAGACTTCTTGATAGGTGTTGTGCAACACTGTACTAACAGTTAAATTTCACAATGACAGGATATGCCATTATGTTAAATATTTTTATTTTTGCCTCTATAGTGGCTCATTGGCAATAATTACCATGTACTTAAATCAAAATTTGATCCCAGCAGCACATTTTGGGTCCAAAAAGCAGGTCAGCAAAGTTATTTAAACACTACCAAAATGTCTTGATGTCTGACAATACATTTTTAAAACTTAATAAAAACAACAACTAAGTATCTGATGTTTTTAACTTTTCATTATTATTTTTCTAAATTCTTCATTTAGAAATGTAAACATACAAAACTTAACATTAATATTTCAAGAACAAAGTGTTTTTGAATCACAAACAGGATAGAACCCAGTCCAAGTGCACCAATATGCATCTTTGCAAATCAAAAGTACTATTCCAAAGAAGTATCAGTTGAACTCTTTGCATACCTAGATTTGGAAATGGCACTATTTTGTTGAAAGCAACATAAACTGCATGTAGTTAGTGATAGCAAACCACAAGTACAAATAAGACAAGTCTTGTCAGATAGTGTGAAGTCTCCTGTGGTAATTGAAAGATGCAGAGTTTTTAAATGCATATTCCCACGGACCCTTGACCTAATTAATTTCCAAACAAAGAATTTTAAATATAAACTTGATTTGTGCATAAAAATACTTCATTCAACTACTTACGTAACCACCACATCCCACTTATAACCAATATTTTAAAAATCATTATGAATTATGCTCACCGACAAATAAATCAAAAACAATAAACTCTACATGGAATTCCCTATACCATGGTTCAGGTAAAACATCTTCGTGCTATAAAAGCGAGATCTAGTATCACAAATACATGTAAGGTTCATTCGTAATTAATATTTAGAACACAAAGACCTTTAAATTCCGTGGGAATATGCCTTTAAACCCAAATCTACAATATAGAACTGTTACAAAACCAGATCCAGACAAGCAGCAAGGGTAAACTTGTGAAATTCAAGTTTTTACGATTAATTCTTTCATTAACATTGAATAAAAACATCACTATTCTCTAAACCCATGGCAATCCAGATCAAACATCCAATAAGAATTTGGGTAGATCTGGTCTCATTCCTGTAATGTTAGAAATTGGCCAAATGTTTTAACGCTATTGACGTTTTCTGGTGACGTCCCACAACTGTTACATGATGGGAAGGAATGTAGTCAGTGCTGGCCATGATTATGCACACTTATTGAGATCTGTATAAAATTTCATTCAATTCATATTTAAACTCCGATATTCCCTTCTTATTTGGAAAAGCATTAACTGCTAAACCAATTTAATGACAAGACTGGTAGAGAATCAACCTGTGTATAGACTAGATTTTTTTGTCGAAAGTAGCTGGATACGTGTTTTATTAAACTAATAAAAAAAAAATATATCTACCCGTGCACATTAAGCTTCTTTTGCAAGAAACCGAGGAACAAAGAACATAAAACGTGACTGTAAAAGGGTCTGTGATTTATATAAAGAAGTTTTAAAATATTACACGGAAGCAGTTTTTTTACCATGTATATAAAGTTGAAACTAAGGCATAGGCTTATCTGTGGACTTAGCTAATACACAGCAATATAGGATAGTTGTTAAATACATTTACTCCCAGCCTACCCAAAGCACAAAAATTAAATCGGCTTCAGAACCAAAAGGATGCATGGCCACAGGAACTGGGATGGCTGGGGCAGTGGTTGCCGAGCCAGTAATTTGTCAAGAAGCCATTAAAATCGTTTTTCCAGTACCTACATTTCAACATTTTCCCAGAGGAACATGCCCCCGGACCCCTAGCCCTCAACATCATTAGTCTGCTGCCCCAATATCCTAATCATTCTGGCAGCCCTGGGGTGTATGTCTTTAGTTTGGCACTTAATGGTATCATTGAATGCCCCTAAGTGAGCTGCATTTAGTGCACAAATAGTGTGTGTAGGTTTCTGAAGCTATCCACATTTATCTTGAAATCAAAAGATATTCCATATAAAACTTTAGTTTAGGTGAGAAACAGTTTTTGGCCCTTCTTTCCATTAACTGCTACCCAACTTAAACCCTTTTGGTTCAGAGGCAGCAAAATGGTCTGATGTCAAAACACATCTGACAAAAGAACAAGTTTCATGTGTTGAATGAAGTTCATGAAAACATTGCTTTATGCAGCAGAATGGGTCTTGCTTTCTCTAGTATGTCAATATTTGGATCCAACGATCTACCCAAGCCTTCTAGAACTCCTATTGCTAGAATGACAGTGGCAAAGTTACTTTCCATCTTGACGTGGTGCTTGGCCAGCACTCCAAACACTTCTGACAACAGCTTAGCCACATCAATCTGAAAACACAAACATTCCTTTCAGTTTCAATATTAAATGTAATTTATGAGAATTATCAAGAAAATTGGCATTGTACGTTACAAATAAGGTTTGATGCCCAATAGCTTTTGGTTAAATAATATGCTACGGTGTCTCTAAAAATTATTTTGCTTATTCTGGGGTAGTGCAGCAAGGAGGTGGGGAGGGGGGCAACGGGGCATTTGTCCCCCCAATAATCTGTGGTGCCCTTTTCTTGTAACAATATTTAAATTTATTGACTATGTTGTAGGCACCCCTCATACTTGCCCCCCACCCCTCCCACCACCCCCAGCCCCATTATTAGGAATTTGAAAGTGAAAATATCCACAAACCTGCGACAGGTTAATTGATGCTGCTCTTGCCTTGTTCACTACGGCTGCCATTTCCTTGATAAACAGCTTTTCATCTTTACAGTGCATCACCGAGGTTTTCTGGAGAAATAACTTTGCTACAGTTTCTCCCTGACAAAGTAAGAAACAGTATAAACAATAGAAACTGCATGGTCTTGAAGTTGACACTTGTGGTTACAAAGATGGGAAACAATGCAAAAACATTTTCGGTAATGAAGTACATGGATATTCTTATAATTTTTTCATGTTATCTAAAAGTTGGAAATTAATAGAATATGTGAAAATTAATTAAAACTTTCCCCTCCAAAAACTGGAAAATATTTTAAAAGAATTTTTTTCTATAAACTGAGTTCAAAGGCAAAAAAAGTAAAGTTTGTTTTATTTCACAACGCCTCTGGAGCACACTGGTAACTTCAAAGATCGTAGCTTAAACATTTTGATTGGTTTAGAAATTAGATATATAATGTATTTAATTATAAATATATGTACATTAAAAAAATGTAAATGTTTACTTGGAAAAATAATTTGGTCTTCATCAGTAAAGTTTGTTTTATTTAACGACGCCTCTAGAGCACATTGATTTTTATCTGATCATCGGCTATTGGACGTCATACATATGGTAATTCTGGCATATGTCTTTAGAGGAAACAGTTGCCGCCACATAGGCTACTCCTTCTGATAAGCAGCAAGGGATCTTTTATATGCACCATCGCACAGACAGGACAGCACATACCATGCCCTTTGATAAACCAGTTGTGGATCACTGGCTGGAAAGGAAAATAGTCCAAACTGCAAATGGGTGAGTTCAAATGTAATAAATAATGAAGTACAGAACACAGGCAGTTACTGCACACTGGTGCCAACATGAGGTATACATTAAAACCCAGTGTAAAAGTTATCAACAAGCACATTCTCAGAAAAAAACTCAAATCAAATGTTGAAACCTTGTTTAAATTCATGACTGACATTGATTGAATACACATGTTGTGTCTATCAGACCGAGTGCCCATTTTCTAGGCAAACAGTGCAGGTATTATGGTACTTTATCACATAACTGTGTACTGCTTACCTCTCCTTTAACAACGGCTGTGAAGACCTCAGTGAACTTCTGTAGATCCTCACTACTGAGAGATGCTGTAATTCCACAGTCAAGAAACACAAGTCGAACTGGGCTAGGTGCTTCGACAAATGATGAAACCATGGTGTCAAAAACATCAACAAGAAATAACTTTTTATCTGCCTGAAAAACAATAATTCAACAATAGCTATTAGTGAACAGCAAAATGAGGTTCTTTCAAATTTATAATGTTACAGACTGAGAACCAGCTTTAGACAGAGGTGTCAATCCTGGTGTGGACACATCACCCCACTTTTTGGGTGGGGAGGGCATACCCCGTTTCTCACCACTTCCAGGAAACAACTGTCACTCTTTGCTATGGACCAGCAATTGTGATAGAAAAGTGCATTGTTTCAATCGGCTAAGTGTCGTTCATTCAGTATTTTTTTACATATGGTCTACAGAAAAAAAATCCATGCTACAACTAAAGTGTCTCTCTTTTGTTTACTAGGTTCTTTTTTCGTTAGCATTTTCTCATAAACAAGACAGCACACACAACCTTTAATATACCAGTTATATACACATGGCAAGAACAATAAATAGTCCAATAGGTCCTTTGACGGGAATCGATCTGACAATCCCTGCAGAGATGGAATTAAGAAAAACACACAAACCTTTTCACTGTAGTCTTCAAATCTTTGGACAAGAATATTTCCAGGATGCAGATCGCCATGTACAAAATTGTTGACAAATACCTAAATGTTAATAAAAATGCATTTTCTAACCCGTGTATTCTATAGCATAGCTATGCTAAATCATTAACAAACACTTTGTTATGGATCAATACCCACACACACTTCCAAAAAATAAAATAAAAAAAGTAATACACACTCCGACTCTGAAATCCTATTCTACATATTTAAGTACAAAAATAAATCCTTTCCAAACCAATAATACATATATTTGATTTTTTTGTACATCAATAGTATCACATATAAACATTTTCCACTAGAAAAACAAAACACCAACTCAAAAGTCCTTTTCTACATATTGAATCACAAAAATAAATCCCTTCTAAACAAATTATACATATATTTCATTTGTTTGTACATCAATAGTATCACATATAAACATTTTCCACTACATAAACAAAACACCAACTCAAAAGTCCTTTTCTACATATTTAATTACAAAAATAAATCCCTTCTAAACCAATAATACCTATTTGTTTGTACATCAATAGTACCATAAACAACCATTTTCTATTAGAACTGTAACATATATATTAAAAGAAAATGATTTTCATCGTCAACCTGTTAAAGATTACACTTCGTACATGTTTCATTTCTATCAACAATGGACTTTTATCTGATTTTTTCAACTTTCAATTTATGAGACAAACATCTAAATTCACAAAAAATAATTCATATGATCTTTATGTTTTGATAAATGTAATGCATAGTTTTCTATTTGCAACAGAGAATTGTATTAATTCTATTAACTGTAACAATGAAATTCATCTAAAATCATTTGGATTTGTAATATTTCCTTTTAAAACAAGGTAATGATGTTCAAATTCCATGAATCTGGAAAACCCTCACTGTCTAAATCAGCATTAAATAACACCTTTAGATATGGAATAATAAACAAGGGTTTCTTAAAAAATATATCAATACCAGGGCCTAGTTGTTCAAAGCATGGTTAAGCTAACCATGGGTTAGTTGAATATTTCAAAATCAAATTATAAATCATTGAAAATGGTAATTGAAGAGATATGTTGAAACTTAGATTATTAAAGCCTAAGGTATCCATAAATAATCAAATCGTAAGTATATTTGAACATTCTACGAAGATATTTTAAAGAGAAATATTCATCTACAATAATTTACGAACAAATTTCTTATACATGGTCACATTTTTATTACATCACGGTGGAGGATACAGCCACAGGATAAAGTTTGATAAATTCACATGTGGATTACCCATTTCAACGTGAGAGGTCATGATCTCTGACAGAATTATTTCCACTCCCATTCATAAATTGCACACATTAGACCATGTTTATTGTTTAATTTGTTTTTATTTCTTTAAAAAAAAAAAAAAAAAAACACCACCATTATACTATACATACAAATCTGAATTCAAACAAGTAAATATGATTAAATATGTTAAAAAATAATTATAAAAGGCCTATTATGGTGAACA
This sequence comes from Symmetromphalus regularis, assembly GCA_032355785.1. Classification (NCBI taxonomy): domain Eukaryota; kingdom Metazoa; phylum Mollusca; class Gastropoda; order Neomphalida; family Neomphalidae; genus Symmetromphalus; species Symmetromphalus regularis. Next base: position 8,061 of record JAULBS010120657.1, on the reverse strand, counting down.
GACAACAAATAGGCTAAGCATCAGCATTTTTGTACATGTACCTGCCAAGCACTTTAAACTTCTCCAAAAACAGCAGCTATAAGGGGTATTCCATTGTTTTCATCATTTTCATGAGCATACAAAACGTAATCTTTTTCCGGACCCGCCCCCCTTACAAAAAAAGCATACAACCTAAAAAGGAAAAAAACCTACTATAATTTCAAAATAGTATCATAATCATCTTTTATTATTTTGAAGAGGATAGTTTTACGTAACTTTAACCCCCTCACCCCAATGTGTTTTATATACTCATGAAAATGATGGAAAAAATAGATGACCCCTAAGTAAAAATGCAGTTATATTCAATACGAGTCTCTATATTCCAAAATGCCAAAAATCTAAAACTGATTCACGTGAAAATGCTGTTCAACAGGAAGTGACGTCAGTACAAATTAAGACTACTATGTAATCTTGGTAATATAAATGAGGAATTATTAGCAGTTTATGTGGATGTTAAAACCGGCCTCTGTGGCGCAGTGGTTAAGCTATCAGACTCATGGCACCGAGATCAAACCTCAGTCGAGGCATTGGATTTTTAATCTTAGTATCAGCTCTAACCCAGAGTGAGTGCTCGGCAAGGCTCAGTGGGTAGGTGTATACCACTTACACCGACCATTGGTTCACAAGTAGTTTAACAAAGGCTCTGGTATGTGTTATACAGTCTGTGGGATTGTGCATATAAAAAGATCCCTTGCTGTTTATCGATAACAGTACCCACATTAGTGTGGCAGCAGCAGGTTTTGCCTCTCCTACTAACACTAACCTCTATCCTGGACAGACAGCACAGGAAGCTGTGTAGTGTGTCCAGGACAGCGTGCTTGAACCTTAATTGGATATAAGCATGAAAATAAATACAACCAATAAGACTCAGTTATAGAATAAATTACCACATCATTCACAAAACTAAAAATAGATGAAGACAAAATACAGTCAAGTCCACTTAACTGCATTCTAGATAAGAGCAAATGCCTGTTATATGCAAATGCCTGTTATATGCATAATATTCTGCTGCACAGAACCATTTATATGCAAATATATACAAAGAATTTCATTTAATTGCATATGCTTTTTTTGTAATGTCTAGTTAATTGTATAAGATAATATAGAATACTTAATTTTTGCCTTTCATGGCAGATCTTAACATTTTTATTAAATAATCACAAAATGTCCACAAAGATAAAGCGTAACTGTATACTATTTTTGCATCTGTTATTGCATTCCAACCAGTGATCTACAACTGGTTCATCAAAGGCTGTGGTATGTGCTGTCCTGCCTGTGAGACGGTGCATATAAAAAAAACCTTGCTGCTTATTGAAACTGAGTAGCCTATGTGGCGGCAGCAGATTTCCTCTAAATACATGTCAGAATTACCATATGATTGACGTCCAATAGCCGATGATAAGATAAAAATCAACAAGCTTGTCTGTACTAAATATGACATCATATTAATTTTGTAAAAGTGCAAATGATGTCATTAAAACTAGAAGAAGTACAACGTAACATCATCCATAATGTTATAGGACAGCTTTTCTCTAAACTGTTGCCGAATTAGAAAGTTTAAAGAATAGAATGATGAAAATTGTCTGGGGTAATAAATAGAATATCAAACTTGTTACCATTTATTATCTAATTTATGTCCCTTGTGAAATAATTTTCCTTTGTCATTCGCTAAAGCTTGTGATGAAGAAAAATTATTTCACTTGGGACATTAATGTGATAATAAATGGTAATTTGTTTAATATCCTCTATGCAATTTTGTTAAGAAACATCTAAGAAAACTACCATCTGGATCAGTGCCTCTACGCCAAGTTCAGCAAGTTTCTCTCTCAGTCCTGCTGGATGAGCAAAGTCTTCCTTCAAAAACGTAGAAATGGGCTCACCTTCCTAAATACACACAAAGTCATTTAATAGCATAATATCACATATCTCATTGTTTTTATTTTATAAATAAAAATTAAATTGATTTAATTTACCAAATATCTCTCTTGTGCATCGCCATGATTCTGCCTATGTTGGTCATCACCAGTTGGGCCTAACTGATATTTTAAGATTATAATCAGTTTTGATACTGCTTTACATACTGCCAACCACCACTTTCAATGCTAAGTCAGAGAAATTATTTATTTATTTATTGACGCCCCCTCTGCCCCCAGCACGAAAGCAAACATGGACTATTGGGAGTCACACAGTGGTTACTTCATTTTTTTTTTAAATATATACACACAAATTAATGATATTAAAACACATTTACAATTTTCTGACACCAAACAAACTAATAACAAAGATCATGGTAAACAAAAACAAATTTACTATAAAAATTAGTTTCTTTTAAAAACTTAATAATAAGGAGTGTGTGGAAACAAAATGATTCTATCATACAATCATTAACAAATACACTATCTCTAATATGCTAAAGATAAGGAGAATACACCAAAATATTGAAAATACCAAGTCAGAGAAATACATTTAATAAAATGCTACTAAACCCACCCCCTTCAGCATTTTACTTTCTCTGTCTACTCATTTATTTCCAGGCAAAACTCTGAAGGTAACTCCATAAAAAACAGTCATAAACATAACATTTAATCTATAATTAACAAAGTATTTGGTATTCCAAAATTAATATTATTTTTCCATATAACACTCACAAGAACATACCTCAAAAGTTTCCACCAAAACATCTCTCCTGACCAGAGGCCAAATGGGACGTGGAATTCGAATGGATGGATTCTGTGAGAAGTCTTTAGCTAACCTCTCCATGCATTTGGCCTCATTAATTAAATCCATCTGAAACAAAAAACAACCCCTCAAACTATTTTATATTTACATAGTAACATTTTAGAAAATAATATAATCAATAATTATTGGATTAAAAAAAAAATTACATTTGTTTTTGTATTTTTACTGGTGATTAAATTAAATATATCCAGGTTTTAAGCTGTCGTTGGCACTTCACCAAATTCGAATTAAAATGGAATTTGGTAATTGCACTTGATTTTGAAATCGTCATACAGCTAATTAGAAAATCGCGTGTGACTTTCAATCTGCTAATGTTTTGACTATCTACGTCCTTGTTATTTGTGCAACGGTTCTTGGCTATACTTAAATATCAAAACAGAAATAAATTTATTCACCTCCTCGAAAGTGGTGAAGCAAAACCAAAATAAACAAATCAAGGGAGATAACAAAAACAAAATTTTGCGAGAGGCTTGTCAAACAATTTCTAGCTGAAACGTGACAAGACTTAAAGTTTCTAAATCGAAACAGAAATAAATATCTTGATGGTACCAGCATTTACTAAGAAGAAATTAATGCACAAGCAAGACAACAAAATTAATACAGGAGCGTGTCCACCTGTGAACCAGTCGGTCGACGGATCGATCCTTCTCATTGGACCCATTTGCAATTTGGGTATTTTCCGTTCAGTGGTCCACAACTGGTTCATCAAAGGCCTATCTGTGGGACGATGCATATAAAAGTCCTCTTGCTGCTAAATGGAAAGAGTAGCCTATGTGGTAGCAGTAGACTTTCTCTAAATAAATGTCAGAATGACCATATGATTGATGTTCAATAGCCAATGATAAGATAAAAATCAATGTTCTCCAGAGACGTCATTAAATAAAACAAACTTAACTTTTTTTACAAAAATAATATAAAAACCTGTTTTTTCATAGAGATGGAGAACTCCTGCACACATTCCACAAGACTGACCCAGCGTAGACTTGGCACCAAGGTCTGTAATATGCGAGACATGACATGCATCAAAGTCAAGTCCCGGTTAAAAACTGCATGCACATTAGGATGAAGTACCTGTCAAAGGAAATAAAGCATTAATTAATTATAATTCTGAACAAAACAGACCAAAAAGCAGTGCCGACTGGGCCCCTAGGCTTTGAGGTACTTTGGGTCCCTATCTGGTAATAGTGCCTCAGTAAAAAAATTGACAGGCCACTAGTAACTGCGGGGCCCCTAGGCTTCAATGTTGTCAGCCTCATAGATTACATGACACTGCCAAAAAGAGTACATAATTATAATTAGAGGTGAAATTAAGTGTACAACAACATACTAATCAGTTTATATTTAGAAAAGGTTTCAGTGCTCAGTTTTAGGAGTCTGTACTCCTAGCACATCTGCAGAAATTGTGGCATGGGTAGGGATCCACAATGTGTAACATAGTATCACCACTCAAAGAAATGGATAAATCCATTAACAAAATGTTTTAGAAACATCTCTGAACAGGGAGTGGGGTGTAAGATGTCACCAATGAAACAACATTGCTGCACATATACTTGTACTAGTTACGTTGTGCAAACATCATATTAAAAATAATAATTAAATAAATTATAGCATACAAGTCTCTTCAACTATTTATCTGTTTTATAGTGGGACAAGTAAGTCTCACTGGATTTATGAGGGCTATTTAGATGTGCAAATAGAGTGTCTTTATGAAACTTTAATTTATTTTAACCCAAAATGTTCCTACCTTGACAGCTACAGGAATTAAGTTATCAACATCAATGTGATCTGGAATATCACTTGACTTAGGCTGACTGGGAATGAACAGTTTGCCTTCTGAAAGAAAACAAAAAACGTTATTTGAAAGGAAATCTAACTTCAAAGTCATATCATTTACATGCATATGAACATTTGCACAAACCACAGAATCGCTGACTTGGAATAAATTGTATTCTGTAAAAAAAAAATGAAGTGACAAGAATGAAAACTGAGTTTAAATGAATGTTGACACAGACCACAGAACATTGTAGAACACTGGTTAAAATGGCAACAGTGCCAGCTTACCATCATCAAATACAGAATCTTCAACCTCTTCCTCCCAAGATGACATTTCAATACCTGTATTTGACAAAAAAAAAAATTTAAATAAATAAAAAAAGAGGAAGAAACAAATTAGTATTTAAAAAAGTAATTATTTTCAAGTCCACATTTTTATTTGTGACCCAAGATTGCTAAATGAGTTATCCCCCATTACCTACCAAAACACGAGGAACTCGTTAGCTTTAAAATACCAAAATTAATATTATAACTTAGAAATTCAGTGTGGCTATATAAACAGTTTAAAACATAATACACACGCACACACCGTTAGTGTCTTTAATAAAATTAACCTACAAAACATGCCACGTAAAATTAAAAGGAGCTATTTTATTTTTATTTCTTGAGAACTTGATTTACAAACCTTCAGCGTAATTAGTCTGATCCTCTAGGCTCTCCTCCTGCAGGCGATCCTGTAACAGCCTCTCTTGAAACTTCTTTGGTAATAGATCTTTTCTGATATAAGCTTTATACACCTGTGTCAAAATTATGGTATTACACAAAGATTCAATTTCATTTAAATAACAAGGGTCAAACTTGGATTCCTAGGAATCAAGTGGGCACCAAGACAATTTTGAAGACACACCAGGGCCACACCAACAAATGTGAGGTTCCTATGGGATAGTAGTAAAAAAAAAAAAAAGTACGACAATATTTGCCTTCGTTATAAATAAATTGAGAGTGCACTGCGGCAAAGGGACAGGGCGGCATGGCAAATGCCTCAATGCCTTATGATATTCGAACCCTGAAGTACTACAAGGATCTTTTATATTTCTTGTTTTACTGCTGTCTGTCCTCCTGATTCTAAGGCAATCCAGTGTACTGTGCCCTCAAGCAAAGAATTCTGATTCCCAACAATAACTAACTCAAAAGATAAAATTTCAGAATTTGGTAGATGTTAACAATTATTATCATCATCATTCACAGTATGTATTTAGTATCAAATCTTGGTCCATATCACTTATTATACTGATTAAAATTTACAAAAACATAACAAACCAATTGGCCCCATATGTAAAATTACAAATTTGCTTTTCAAACACACTTAGCCTGTTAAAAACAGAGAGCTTATATCATACGCTATGTCTCATTTTCTGCCACTTCTTGTACAGACAAACTGAAAATTTTAAAAAGCTGATTTATACATACCTGTGCAATGCATCCTGACCCAACTGGTGTGGCATTGTTTTCAAAGATGACAAAAATATCCCTCCAGTTCTTCCCATAAGCCTGCTGCATCTTCATCACAGTGTGTTTCCAAGAATGACTTCTTGCATGATGATGTAGAATGGAAAATTTATTACAGAAGTCATCCGGGAACAGATCTCGTCTTGTGCTCGCCCACTGACCAAGCTTTATGAATGCAGGGCCAGAAATCTCAATAGCAAAAAGGAAAATCTCCAACCATAGTGATTTGAAGACACGACTGAATATTGTGAAAGGATAGAGACATAAAACTGGCAGAAATGTCAAGCATAGTCTCACTGCTCTCAAACAGAGCCAAACTAATCCAGATATGCTTGAGATTATGTAATCAATTAACATAAAAACAAAATATTTATGTTCTGGTATGGGCTCAAATGCTGAGAGTGTGTTGCTTGTATCGAATTCACTACAAAATGCTTGGAACATTCCATTTTTAAAATACTTTTGAACATGATAAAGCAGAAAAAGTGAACCAGAACAGTTTAAATATATCACAGGCAGATGTAGGTTTCTTCTACAATGAAAGAAGCACGATAACTTTAATGTTTTGTGTGAGGATTGCATATAGTCTTGATACAACCCTTTTAGGCATGTTAACAAACTCACTGGACTTGGACCATTCTGAGTATTTCTATAAAAACAAAACTGTCTACCCAAAAGAAAGACCTTTTTGAAATGCTGATGAAGTGGGGTATTACAGCAGGTGTGTAGTGGTTGAGAGAACAATCGTCCAAAGACCCGTATTGCCAACATGACTGTCGAGGTATACTAAAAATACAGCTAGATGAGTCTCTGACTCATGATTTTAGTCTGCAACAGCCTGACATTGAAAAACTGTGAAGAACTTGCATGTAGAACTCATCAAATTTCCGACTGGGATTCATCTCCCAAGATGTCTCATAGGAACTCATGTTGTTCTTTACCACAGGTACTGCAAATCTGAATAAGAAGCAATTCAAAGGAATTAAATTACTTATCCAAAAATCTTTCAGAATACAGTGGCAAATCTAGGGGGCCCCGGGGTCTTGACCCACCCCTAAATTTTGTGATTTAAATAACATTTAAAACAATTATTATTATTTATTTATTTTTAATATTAAAAGATCTGAGGAATCGGCATCATATTATTGGGGCTCCACTAAACGGATTTTGTGGATCAGCCACTGAAATATGTAAACTCATAATCAACATAATAAAAAAAAAAGGTAAAATAAAATTTATTACAAAAATACTTAAAAATAAAATTTTATAAAATAGATGCGCATTTTATAGAGATGAACAAATTTAACTATTACCCTTTTCATTGATAGAGTACTTACAGTTTGTCAGAAACACATCAGTTTATCAAAGTGATATAGGGTATCCAATGAATTAACATATTTTACTAATAAAACAATCAAATTCAATCCCACTCTTTAAAACAAATGAGCTACAATGTACATTTGATTTTGAGACTTCTCATCAGTGCTCGACAGTTATCATTTTGTAATCTATATTTAGAACAGTATTGTAGTTTGACCCAAATTTATTAATAAATCTTGCTGTTACGTCATTTTATATATCATATGGTGTCAACCCAGTGATGGATATATTTATTAATAAAATAATTTGATATTTATTCAGATGCAAACACAACTTAGAATTGTGTTCCCAGGACAGCATGCTTGAACCTTAATTGGATATAAGCATGAGAACAAGTACAACCTACCAACCAGTTGTTCAACTTCAGACCACTGCAGTTCCGGAAACTCCCTAATAAATAAGATCCGGAACTACCTGAACAACTCATCAAGTGTATATGTTTAAAATACCATGGCATGGGCATCGATGGGTGGGGGATAGTGGGGTTGAACCCCATCACTTTTCAACACCAGGGGACAATCTATATAAATGACCCCCCCTCCCCACTAATTTAATTACTTTATTTATTTAAAATGGCAAGTAGTCATCCCTTTTATCATAGTTTTGTACGAACGTCATTGT
>JAULBS010120646.1:0-14217 GCA_032355785.1 Symmetromphalus regularis | reverse complement strand
TTCCTCTAAATACATATGTCAGAATGACCATATGATTGACGTCCAATAGCCGATGATAAGATAAAAATCAATGTGCTTTAGAGGCGTCATTAAGTAAAACAAACTTTATCACAGTACACACTGGAGCATGCATAGCCGTTTCCTCCTTCCAAGCTGACTTCTGGTATCGGTTGTAACCTTCATGACGGAACTAAACAAGGTCTCACAGTATGTATTACTGTGTCGTATCAGGAAAATAGGCTTTGTCACTTTGCACAATAGTGGGTACATTTTGTTGCCTGTACCTGGATCGTTGATCTGCTTTATGGCCACCCAGAATGCGTCTATTCTCTCAAACTTCAGAAAGTGGTAGACAAACTTTGAAATGCGATAGGCGGTAGAACAGTGAAGAAATCGGTAGCCTACCGCGTGAAGCGGTAGGGTTGGCAAGTATGGATGATGATGATAATGATAAAATAGGCTGCGGCACGGTTTGAGCGATGGGGGCTAACTTGAATGAAGCGACCCATTGGCTTCATTGGGATTGATTTCTTAAAAACGGGATTCAAAGTTAGACGGAGCACATGTTTGATAAATTTGCAGTTTTACCTTTCACGCCAAATCAGCCTTTCTGCCGGTGTAACGTTTAATACGCACCCCCGTCCTTATTATACGTATAATTTGCACTCCCCAGTTACTATTATACGTTTAATATTTACTCCCTTCGAATTATTTGCAATCCCTCAGTCAGTGCCGTATTATCCATAAGGCTGACAAGGCCCAAGCCTAGGGTTCCCGCAAGTAGTAGGAGCATGTCCATTTTTTTTGGCTGAGGAACTCTTACCCTAAGTATCTCAAAGCCTAGGGGCCCGGACATGGATTAATATGGCAGTGCCCCCAGTTGTTATTATTATACGTAAGATACTAGTACACACTTCAGTACTGTGTTTTAATATCAGGGGCGTTAGAGCGGGGGGGCTGGGGGGATTCAGCCTCCCAATCATTCCCATAAATATGTTCCTTATTCTTCTTTGAATTATTCGTCGGCAAATGTTGATGTTCAGACAAGGGAGCAGACCCCCCCTCCTCCATATGAATTTCGTTCCAAACCCCCTGGTAATACAATACCACGCAAACCATTGTTCCAGTTAATTTATAAAGTGTAACACTTGACTTGTACATCAATTTTTTTTTTTACAAAATGCAAACGCAGGACAGTTGTGAATGATGATTATTTTAATAATTTCGATTATTGTAATGAAATTTTGAAATTTTAAATCACTAGATATACAAGGCGTATATAAAGTATCAAGACGCTTTCCAACATGGGCTTCAAAACATCACTTTTAAGGATTTTTAATGAAGATAAATCCATTTATGAAAGTTATTCAATCCATTCCAGTGTTTTTGAGCCGTGTTCCCGTCCTACAGGTTCGAGCACGCTTCCCAACGGGCCCGACGTCCAGAGAGTAGAGCGCCGAGTCCTGGGAGAGAAAGACGGAAAAAGGGAGAGTAGGGAGGTATAAGTTTGAAAGTACAGAACTTTTAAAATTGTTATTTTTGCTCTGGATATAAGGGGGGGGGGGAGACGTGCACCCCCATAAATCTATCTCTGATAGCCGCTGAATAAACGCAACCCCTGCAATTAAGAAAATGTCCACGACATAATAAATGATGTGGAGAAATATTCTCCACGGCATTTTCCGCGGTAATTTTAGCATCCACACGTTTCCAACTGAGATTGCTAAAAAAAAAAAAAAAAAAAATTTTTTTAATTTGTTTACTCAGAGGCAAACAAAAAGAAAGAAAAAAGACGTTATAAACGATGTCATGAGGTATGATAAAAGAAACATTCCCTTCCTTTCCAGTGATTTTATAATGTATTTTTATCGCCGAAAACCGGATATATCTGAACGCCTGTAGTTAATATGACTGGAGCAATGTCTCGAAATAACAAATATCTAATGTAGTACGCACCCTACTAGACCCTAAAAAAAGGGCAGCATAGGGCGGGGGATGGGTCTACAACCTGGAAATAAGCTGCTGCGTCCCTTTACATTGGCAGATCTAAGGTTAGACCCAGGGGCCCGCCCCCTAAATTTGCGATTTAAATAGCATTTAATATATATATTATTTTTTTTAACGTTAAAGAACCCGGCACCATATTATTGGGCACTCTAAATGGAGTTTTTGAATCCGCCACTAGTATAAAATATTTCAGAGAGAAATCTTTAAGCATCGCTTCATTGAACATTTCAAGAATAACTTCGTGAACGCATAAGAAGTAAAATTACGTTCATGTTCATATCTAAGGGCGGATACGGAGAGATTACTCTGTACTGCCACACCCATGAATAGTCATCTTTATACATATATTTTTCTATTGGAAATTGTCAGTAATGCACTTGCTTACTCCCATCCGCGGCAGTGGGGTATATTCCCAGCAATTGATCATATGGGTTCGCCCCTCTTAATCGTATCGTTTTGTACACGTATACGGATTTCCGCTGTGTTAAAGAACAATAGACAAGCATGAAAGGTCACGATTTTACCTGCTGTTTTTTGGGTACATCACGATATTTTGACACACCCAACACGATGAAGGACTAGTTATGACCTGCTAAACACATTTAGGCTACTGTAAAATAGCATTGGTTCTCTTTTCTTGTGACCCCCATGTTTACTTTTGTGCTGGGGGGGGGGGGTCGTTAAATAAATAAATGGTTATCTTTTCTTTTCATCTTTAAAGTGTTTATTTTGTCGAAGATTTTATTAACTTTTTCTTTCTGTACATGTGAGCGCAGATACTGAATGCAAGGGCAGGTCCAGCCCAGTCGATAGAGCGTTCGTCTGAGTTGCTTTTGTCTTTAGATCGAATCCTCTCGGTGGAATCATTTTCTAATTGGGTTTATCCCCTGTCCGAATGACGCCTCTAGAGCACATCGATTTTTATCTTATCATCGGCTATTGGACGTCAATCATGTAGTCATTCTGACATTTATTTAGAGTAAACCCACGGCCGCAAAAAGCAGCAAGGGGTATTTTATATACACCGTCCCACAGACAGGACAGAACATACCACGGCCTTTGATGAACCATTTGTGGACCACTAGTTGGAACAGAAAATAGCCCAAACTGCAAATGGGTCCACTGAGAAGGATCGATCCGACGACCGACCGGTTTACAGGCAGACACTCTATCATTTGAGCTACATCCCGCTACCCACCTTATTTCAGCAATCACTTTATATTAACTATTGATCTCTTGAAGTCAGAAATAGCCGAGTGGTGAGTCAGGTAGGTTGGTTCTTTGAATTAAATCCCTTGGTGGACCTCTTGGGCTATTTTAGGTACAGATTCATTTGGAGCATAATAGGCCACATTTAAAAATTTTAAAAACGAATCTTTCATCCTTAGTTTATTGATTTTTATCATAGAAATATTTCGTATAGTGATATAGGGGGAGTGGGATGTAGCTCTAGGAATCCAAGGCAATAATTCCCGTGACCCCCAAACACCGAAGTTTGACCCCTTGGGATCTATTCATGGATGCACTTCTTCTTGAGGGAGCGGGATATAGCTCAAACGGTAGAGTGTCTACCTGCGAAGCGGTCGGTCATCAGATCGATCCTTTTCAGTGGACCCATTTGCAGTTTTGGCATTTTTCTGTTCCAAACAGTGGTCCACAACTGGTTAATCAAAGGTTGTGATATGTGCTGTCCTGTCTATGGGAAAATGCATGTAAAAGATCTCTTGGTGCTAATCGGAAAAAAGTAGCCTATGTGATGGGAGCGGGTTTCCTCTAGTATCAATCATTTAATCGATAGATAGGCCACAAAAAGAATAGCCTATGTGTGCACTAGTTTCTTCTTATCTAATCCTCTAAGTCTTACACCTAGTAACAGCTGCAATCAATCTTCTGTAACCGTGAGACAGCCATGCACACTATATTGTATTTGAGCGATGACTTGACTCTATTGATCCTGTGGTACTCGTTACAGCAAACTTCCCAATATCACAATTTACCGGTCTCCTCTAATTGCTTTTCTGCAATGGCTGAATGGTGACAGGAAACAATTTTTTGAAGCTTTTGGCTGATCAAGTACTGTTTGTTTGTCTTGTTTGAGCTGCGGTAATCTTTAAATGTCGCATTTACACCAATCCTCAGCCACTTGTGTTTGCCGTTGCAGTGTCCATCTGGTGGTAATTAAGTGACGTGTGTTAATATAAAACTACTAATGGTGGTTATCAATACGATTATTCAAATTCGTAGAAGAAAGAAAGAAAGAAAGAAAGAAAGAGAAGATGAGAAAGAAAGAAATAAGAAAGAAAGAAAAAAGAAAGAATGAAAGAGGTGAGAAAGAAAGAAAGAAATAAGAAAGAAAGAAATAAAGAAGAAATAAGAAAGAAAGAAAGAAAGAATGAAAGAGGTGAGAAAGAAAGAAAGAAAGAAAGAAAGAAAGAGAAGATGAGAAAGAAAGAAATAAGAAAGAAAGAAAAAAGACAGAATGAAAGAGGTGAGAAAGAAAGAAAGAAATAAGAAAGAAAGAAAGAAATAAAGAAGAAATAAGAAAGAAAGAAAGAATGAAAGAGGTGAGAAAGAAAGAAAGAAAGAAAGAAAGAAAGAAAGAAAGAAAAGAAAGAAAAAAAGAAAGAAAAGAAAGAAAGAAATAAGAAAGAAAGAAATGAAGAAGAAAGTTAGAAAAAAAGAGAGAAAGAACAGGAATGTTTGTTTAATGCAACCTAGCATATAGTGGACATTAGGGATCAAACATGTGGCAGTAGCAGGTTTGTACTGAAGACCATGAGTTGCAAACACTCTATGCCAATGAATAAACTTTGTTTTGTGGAGCCATTAAATAAACAATGTTTTCCTTTCATTTGGCATCTATATAAAGAGTTTCGTAGATACTTATATAAAGAGTTAACCTGGCACCTGTATAAAGAGTTCATTATAAACCTATAGAGAGTTGACTTGGCACCTGTATAAAGAGTTCACTTGGCACCTATATAAAGAGTTCACTTGGTGCCTGAATAAAGAGTTAATTTTGAAACCCTCCAAAGAGTTAACTTGGCACCTATATAAAGAGTTTACTTGGTACTTGTATAAAGAGTTAACCTGGCACCTGTATAAAGAGTTCAGTAGAAATCTATATAGAGTTGACTTGGCACCTGTATAAAAAGTTTACTTGGTACCTGTATAAAGAGTTTACTTGGCACCTACATAAAGAGTTAACATGGCACCTATATAAATAGTTTATTTGGTACCTGCATAAGGAGTTAACTTTGCACTTTCATAAAGAGTTAACTTCATACCTGTATAAAGTGTTCACTTGGCACCTCTATAAAGAGTTCACTTGGAACCTGTATAAAGCGTTAACTTGGCACCTATATACAGATTTACTAGGTACCTATATAGTTTGCTTGGCACCTGTATAAGAGATCATTTGGCCTACATAAAGTTTGATTGGCACCTATATATAGTTCACTTGGCACCTATATAAAGAGTTCACTTGGCACCTATATAAAGTTTGATTGGCATATATATAGAGTTCACTTAGCACCTATATAAAGAGTTCACTTGGCACCTAGATAATTAAAATAACGTTAATTTCTCATTTGGTCGATGCACGTCTTGGATTTGTGTGTCGATGTTGAGGTAGGAGGACAGGTGTTCTAGATCATTGCCACTTTAACTCTCATGTATTATGCAGAAGAGGTGGCGTCGCCTCCAGACCTCTCTATCTACTGGGTATTGTAAGTTCTTGCAGGCAATTGCGCAAAATACTCTCGACAATTGTGGGGTTTCACTGAATTAGATGGCTTGAACTTTAATCTTGTGCCCAGTGTTACCATGGTTACTTTGATTGTTTTTGTTTCATTTAATGAATAAAATTTCAGATGTATATATGGCAGCCATCTGTGGGGAATTAGAAATAGTTGTAGTCTTTCTAAAACTATTGAGAATTCCAGTGAGCATTGTTAAGAATATTGTATATTATAGACATTAATGTTGATTGATGTGGAATGGGGAAAAATAGAATATTGGAGTTTAGATGGGGTAAGATTGAAACATATATATATATATAGTGTAAGAAATTTTCATTTTTGGTTTTAGACAGATGTTTTAATAAGAAAGATACCAGTAAAATTTTAAACTCTATCAGATCAAATCCAGGAAGCAATTGGTATATCAAAGGCTGTGGTATAATTATCCTTTCCTGTCTATTACAAAGTACATATAAAAGATTCGTTGCTGCTACTGACAAAAATATAGCTGGTAAAATTCACATTTGATGACAGGTATTGTCAAAGGTATCATAGTTGAAATAGTTGCAATAATTGTTAGAAATTTAATATTGTAACCTTTTGATGAAGACACATGGAGGATTTACTTTGAAAAAAAGATAGATTAAAATTTTTATGCCTAGAAAATGGTGATTTCCTAGGAGAAAAGTCGTGGGCAGGAGAAAAGAAGATGATAAAACAGGAGATTCTTGCCAAAAAACAGGAAACACCTGTCAAAAACAGAAGACCTGCTAAAAGCAGGAGACTTCTGCCAAAAACAGGAGACTTCTGCCAAAAAACAGGATACCACTGCAAAAAACAGGAGACTTCTGCCAAAAACAGGAGACTTCTGCCAAAAACAGGAGACATCTGCCAAAAACAGGAGACTTCTGCCAAAAACAGGAGACCACTGCCAAAAACAGGAAACATCTGCCAAAAACAGGAGACTTCTGCCAAAAACAGGAGACTTCTGCCAAAAACAGAAGACTCTTAACAAAAAACAAGAAACACCTGCCAAAAACAGGAGACTCCTGCCAAAAACAGGAAACACCTGCCAGAAACAGGAGACTCCTGACAGAAACAGGAGACTTCTGCCAAAAATAGGAGACCACTGCCAAAAACAGGAAACACCTGCCAAAAACAGGAGACTTCTGCCAAAAACAGGAAACACCTGCCAAAAACAGGAAACACCTGCCAAAAACAGGAGACTTCTGCCAAAAACAGGAGACTCCTGCCAAAAACAGGAAACACCTGCCAAAAACAGGAAACTCCTGCCAAAAACAGGAGACTTCTGCCAAAAACAGAAACACCTGTCAGAAACAGGAGGGTTGACAGATGTGCCTATGAAGACTACATGTCAGAATTATCAATTGTTTGACATCCAATAGCCGATGATTAATAAATCAATGTATTCTAGTGGCGTCATTAAAAAAATAAAAAATAAAAATCAAACATTTTTATATTGGCTACTGAATCCTTTTGTAGCAGGATGCAGCTTCTAGGTTGAGGTGCAGTGGGTCATCAGATCAATCCCCTCCAGTGGACCCATTGGGATATTTCCTGTTCCAGCCAGAGCCAGTTACTATTGACTTGTTCAATAAAGGCTATGGCAGGTGCAGTCCTGTCTGTGGGAAAGCACATACAAAACATCCCTTGCTTCTAATTAGAAATATTAGCCTATGTGAGAGTAGTGGGTTTCTTCTGAAGACCATGAGTCACAAATATTGAGAGTTTGATACTACCAGCTACTGATTAAACACTTTTTTATTCTTGGTTTTCTTCCTGAACCTAACACCAGTGGTAGAACATCGGACTCTCAAGCTGATGACAGTAGTTCTAAACCAGTTGGAGGCTGACTCACACTTGACTACATGTCAAAATAACTAAATGTTTGACATCCAATAGCCAATGATTAATAAATCAATGTGTTCTTGTGGTGTTGTTAAAAAAAAATTGTATTTAATGAACCCTCCATTATCAAAAAGACAATAATGTTCTTCAGATAATTAATTTCGAACCCTTTTATTTGAGCATACATTGTCTACCTATTGTCTCATTATGTCTTGTTTAAAAACATGGATAAGTTTATCAGCCAGACTTTGTCAAATAATGATCAATTAATATGACTGATAAACGTAGGTGCAATTTCCTTGTGTAACAACTGTCCCACGTTTCTCACCACTCGCCAATTATTTGTCGCTGATTTATTGCATTATCATCGATTTATCTGCAGCTTGTTAGTGATCCAACTCAAAAGTAAGTCAATCCCTTGTCATCTTCAAGCTTGGGTGTATTCATAAAGGAAAGGAACATTCTTTAAATCAGTATTTATTATTATAGCTGGGCAATATTTGGTATATTCCATTTGGTATCAGTATCATGTCAGTATCAATTTACCATACCAAGAAAAATAAGTATTCCCGTCATTAAGTAAAACACTAAAAATACACCTGACTTCTGTTGACTATTTAACTGTAGTTCAAAAGCATTACCTGTTAGAGTACCTAGCTATCTTAAACAAAAAAATGGGATGGATATAAACAAGGAAAAGGTTCTAACTTGGGCATTCGTTTAGAGGTAGGTATACATAAAATACTGCTTGATATGGGTATAGTTATCAGTACTATGTCAATACCGAATACCGTACTGATACGGAGGTAAACCACACCCACGATACATATACCGAATTTTCAATACCGCCCAGCTTTAATAACATTACCGTATTTAACATATTAGCAGTCATTCTAACAATATGCTAAACAAAACAACCCAATTATAAAAACATATTTATCTAGATTTTACACATTACAAGTAATATAAAATTTAAAGTTACATTCAAGGTTTTCTACATATACGTATTAATATATGCATATACAGTATCATCATATACATTATATGAATATATTTTACATATATTGACATATATACTCAACCAAAAAAGAAAATATGCATGTAATGATATGTATTTATTTCATAAACCACGCGCTATTTATGGCAGAAATTCTGGAATTAACTAACGACACCATTTAGGAGGTGTGTGTTTGCAGAAATATCACAAGTACGTATGCAGAGTGGTTTTCGATTGTGGTGAAATGGCACATTGAAACAATATTCAGTATTTCAACATGCATACTTTATTTTTTTGTTGATTATATATCGGCGATCCATGCTAACTGGGTTTCTCATTCCACGAATCCACAAAATATTGTGGGGAATAAAATAATAAAACAAGCTAAAAAAAGGTTCTCTTTTACTTGAGCCAATTTAATCAAATTTAAATACAGACATCTTCAGTAGAAAACATTTATTATTTTTTAAAATGCACCAAATATCACTTCTTATGTTTATTTT
Organism: Symmetromphalus regularis; assembly: GCA_032355785.1. Classification (NCBI taxonomy): domain Eukaryota; kingdom Metazoa; phylum Mollusca; class Gastropoda; order Neomphalida; family Neomphalidae; genus Symmetromphalus; species Symmetromphalus regularis. The sequence continues at coordinate 5,101 of JAULBS010120646.1, read as the reverse complement.
TTCTTGAATCATTTTTTTTTTCCTGATATGCTATTAGGCGGTTAGTGGAGGGAAAAAGTTTTTCCCGGTTGGAGAATTTCCCCGCGAGCAAGACATGTAAAATATACATTAACCTTGAATCGCCCTATATGTAAAGTTCCGAGATGAGGTCAAAAGGTTTTAGCCTCACACGCTTAAATATTGTTAAGTAAAGGAAAGACTAATCATATCTCTTTGATACTGCTTACTATTATTTGGAACCAGGATTCCTGCAGACTTCAAAGAATCAAATTTCAAAACTTTTCAATGACATTTCAAAACATTAATGACCTTTTCACACACAAATCGGGAAAAAATCTACATATGTATCACACTGCCATGAGCTAACTGAAATCTGTAAAAACTGAATGTTCTATCTGCATAAAAAGGCAGGGTTTAAACCTTTTGGGGAGGAAAAAAAATCAAAGACTTTCAATGGTGAAAAACATGATTTTCAGGAACATAAAACATGACCACAAGTGATCACTCGTACTCAGATAAGAATAATCGAAAAAATTGTGGCTGACGTAGAAATTTAAAAAACCTTTCAAGGCCTTTGAAAAGCATTTTGCAAATTTCAAAACTTTTCCAGGTTTTTAATAACCGCGTGATCCCCGTAGAATGTTCTTTGCCCACTTACTTTCATCTAGCCACGTCAGTATCACGTAATCTTATGCTTAGTGTAAAGATGGATACACACATAATCTTACGATTTATGTAAAGATGGATACACATGGTCTTATTTTACTCTAGAATGACATACGTCAGAAAGTACTGACGAACGTTTGCAACCCCTGCTATTAAGAAAATGTCCACGGCAAAATAACTGGGGTGGAGAAATAGTGTCCTCGGCATTTTCCACGGCGATTTTACCGTAAAGTTTATTTTTAATAAGAAAACAATATTCTTGAAAAAAATATTTAGACCGCGGCAAAAAAGTGCCGTGGACAATGAAAAACTCCGCGGCAATAACCACGGCATTGCCGATTGCCGCGGTAATTTCAGGGCTTGTGTTTGTATGCAATTTATGGGAAACTTTCCCTATCATATGCAATTGTTAAATTGGAATAAAGAATATCTGCATTAAAGCGTGGTGTGCTGGTAGAATTTCACTTGATGTTCTTAATGGATGGATCGAGAGTCAAGAAGAAACCTTCTACAATATGAGATTAATGACCCGTAAATATTATTGAACAAACGTATTGAACTTAATGTACATTATGTTGAAAAATGAAACGTATTGCTTTAGGAAAAACCAAATTATGTGAGGCGCAACATTTGTTACCTCCCCTTGCATCTCTAATCATCGTTAATTCCATTAACTTGAAATACTAATACATTTTGCGTGGTCTCATACTTTTCACCGGATTAACCTGGTCAGTCATCAGATATAGATTGGTTTCTTTGTCTAATTTTCTTTCTTTTAGCAACAACCTTCTTCCAACATACCAGATTTTTCTCGGTCTCATCTAATAAAGGTTTGCATTTGGGGAAAATGCTTACCAAAGTTGAGAACAGGGGAAGATACGTGAATTGAATACACCTGATTTCGTGTTCTGGTATGACATCTTTATAGTCCCTATCCATCATCTCAGGTGGAAGCAAACCGTTTGCCTTCTCTTCATCACCTTGCATGTAGAACTCTTCATAAATATGTGCTACCACCTCTTTATGGATGTTCCATGGCAAAGCAAAATCAGAAATATCAGCCGCTTCCATCATCAAATTCTTGCACAACTCCGCACACTCCTTTTTACGAATGTCAAACGACCCGGTAGCCATCATTTGTGACACATTTTGTTGATTGTTAAAGTAACGAGCGATATCTGTAGCTATAATGAGGTCGTGGATCATCTGCAGCACCAGATCGTAGTCAGAGGATGAGAGAAAAGATAAGATGTTATGCCCATCCAGTTCTAAGATGGTGCATGTTTGGTTGTAATGATGCTGCTCCATCACCTTGCAATACTGAGCTAAGGGAAGACAGAGTTCTTTGTAATACAGAGTGTTGAAGCCACGATGGTCCAAATCGTGGCAGATTCCCGCAATGATCAGAGCCATCCTTTCCTTATTGGAGAATGCGTGTTCGTTTTGTTTCAGCATCAGGTACAGCGTGTGTGTCACTTTAAACACGTGCACCCAGTTATGGTACGGCAACGGTCGGTAATTCTTTTTGACAGTCAAAACGAACTGTCTGAGTTTGTTAAAATCAAACGAATATTTTCCAAACAGATCGTGCATCATGTAAATAAACAACTGAGGCAAGTTCTCTTTATGAGAACAGGGATCAAATTGATAATTCGAGAAAGAAGATGGGATTATTTCGGGTGGAGTGTCTTCTATGAGACGCTGACAATCCTGTTCTGGAGCTACGATATGAAATTGCAACACTTCCATTACTATTTTGTTCTTGGCTTCAAAATGCTGAAGCAGGTTGTATAGGTTCGAATAATGAAGGGCCATGGCACAATAAACCGCGTAGGTTTTTAAGGCATATTCATCAGCGTGCGTGAAGTGGTCATCAGAAAGACTATTAATCATCTGAACCACTCCGACCACGCACGAATTACTAAGGAGCGGAACACACAAAATATTTCTGGTGACATAGCCCGTTTGTTTGTCTATAGCTGGATTGAAACGTTCGTCTGCATACGCATTGTCTACGTTGACAATTTCTCCTGTCGTGTACACGTATCCAGCGATTCCTTTTTCGCATGGAAATTGAACTTCAGGAGTTGGAGGGCAAACCGGATTTCCGTCCCGATGACCCTCGTCAAAATAATCTGCGTACAGCTGGTTTTTATCCTCGTTAATAAGAAACATAGAGCACCGATCTGCATGTACCAGATCTTTGCTGAACGTTAAAATATTCTCAGCAAGGTTTTCTGTGCTGATCTTGCCATCGAATAATTCTTTAGAAGTATTCATTAAAAATTCGTTAAGCCTTGACTGAATAACGAATACACTGTTTATTTTCGCCTCGTGTAAAGAAGAAACCATCCAACCAAGCAAGGCGTTAGAGGTGTCAAGATCTTCAATACCGAATGGGTCCTTCAAACCCGTATTGCATAATTCTATGACACCTTGTAAGTCTCCTGAAGGAAACACTAACGGAATTGAAAGGACGTTGTGAATATTCCTCTCCGGATGACCGACTCCATTAGGATACTTTCCATTTTGCTGTAGATTATCTATGACCAAAGTTCTACAAACGGAGGCTGCAGCAGCCGATACTGTCATTTCTAACCCAATAGGGCCATACAGTTTCTCGCGTCCTCCGGCTTCGTATTCAACCAAAATTCTTTTATTCTGTTTTGGAAGATATACTGAAAACCAATCAACGTGTAACACTTTGGCTATGACCTCTGCAGCGTCGTAAAAAATCTTTCCCAGATCCGGTTCTCTCGTTTCTTTTAAATACTCCTCAGTTTGGTCTTTGATGGATAAAATGTTGAACTTTGCGTTAACATCGTCTTCTGGTTCAGATACAAACGCAAGATTGGCAAAGTTTTGAGACTGTTTTTGCTGAAGGAGCATCTTCAGTTGGTTCGTACTTCTTAAATTAAGAATAATTTTATCCAATATTTTGGGACTGTTTTCGACGTATAGTTTCACAAACGAAGAGTCCAAATCCCAATTTATACTGTCATTTCTATTACTAGTGCACCCATATGAAAATTGTCTCTTTAAACGTAACATAACTTCCCGTAATCTCGTTGCCATCGCGTGACCTTTATGACGTCACGTCATTGTTGGTGTTAAACACTATAGCCCTGCGATTCCATAAAATCTCGTACAGGATCATCAGTGATGAATTTGGGTGTAAAATGGAAGCAGATATGAAATATTTACACAGATGTGGTGTAGTAGTAGTAGGCTACCGTTAATAATTAACTGTTATGATTGTTAATAATGAAGAATGTTACATGTAAAATCAAATTATTACGGAATACTAATAACGTAACATTTTATTCTATTTATTTATTTAACGACCCCCTAGCACAAAAGTAAACATCGGCTATTGGGGGTCACAGTGTGGTTCTAATTATTTTCTGACATATACTAGTATACACATGTACATTTTTCCCTAACATATGTGCATACAAATCAATGATATTAAAACGTATATTAATAACTTAATAAGTCACTAAATAAAAATCAAATATAATCAAAATTGCGACTTTTAAGAGGGTTTCATTTCATAATATGACTATGGTTGCTACTGTGAAAAAAAAAAAAAACGACAAGATAAAGGTGTGAAAAAAAATAATAATAAAATAAAAATCTTTAAAATATTTTTTTAGTATGAACAAAATAATTTTAATATTTTAAATAATTTCTTTCATATTTGTTTAAGTATAAATATAATAACTTTATCCCGTTTCTAAACCCGTTTACGCTTTTGTCATATTACTTCCAGAAAAAAAGTTATTAAGATTTGTCGATTTTTAGAATTTGTTCATTAACATCGTCAGTTTGGGCTAGAGTCAGGGCTGGATTTATACGGGGCAATTGCCGAGGGGCCCCATACTAAAGGGGCCTCCAGACTAAGGATTTTCTTTATTAAAAAATGTAATAATTATAAAATTGGTTTTATTCATTTTAGATATTTTTTTTTTATTTGTCATGTAATTTAATTTCTGTGTTGAACTTGAAGTACCCCAAGCCCATCACGGTCTAAATCCGGCGCTGGCTAGAGTTAAATATAATCATTATTTACAAATATATATATATATATATATATATTAATCAGCTATCTATAATGATAATTTATCTTTATGTTTAAACCTTTCCCGTTCATCGTTTCACTCATAGTTGATGTTTATAGGTATTACTGAATTCTCCCTTTGATATTTTGAACTTCTTTTGGATTCCATTTTTTTAATGGTACGATTTTGAATTAGATTTTTCCGACAATTATGATTGAATTTCATTTTTATTATTCAGTAAGTAATATTATGACATCAGTCCAAAAAGTGGGGGGACGGACCTTCCCACTGTCTCCCCACCCCCACCCCCCGTTTTGACACCATTATAGACCCCTTGTGTACTTCAGTTTGACTATATTTGCGCTAAGACAACA